>DWPT01000696.1:0-22161 GCA_018251895.1 Agathymus mariae mariae
TCGTGTTCCGGCTGGGGGCTTGAGAGCCAGTGCTTTCTTTCTTTCTTACCTTCTCATTTCCTGGCCGACAATGCATCAGTGATACCTTTGGGCTTGCTGATGTCCATGGGCGACGGTGATCACTTGTCATCAGGTGGCTTGTCTGCTCGTTTGTCGGCTATTAAGATATAAAAAAAACCTTAGTACATATACTTATTGAAACTGACCTTCAGTTTTCCACTCTTGAGAATTGCATACAGCTGTTCACTCTTGATCATCACTTCATCTGGGCCTGGACAAAATAATTGTGTATTATCAGTAAAGTGAAACTCTTGTCTGAACCATTTACATACTAACAAGGATTTATTACTTATAGACCTGAAGCCTTTTGGCAGCACAATAGGAATTTACACAGAGGTTTGATAATTAGCTAGTTGAAGTGGGTTGTAAAGCGTATTATGTACGTTTTTTGGAGCAGAAAAGTCATTGAACAAGTGAGGTTAGTAACAGTATTCAAGAATTATCCTAATTACCAATATAAATTACATTACACTGATTTGCAACTGGTTAAAAAGAAGACCCTGAGGTCAACAAACATTTTTGAATAAGACTTTTCAAGTGACTCCATTTCAACATAAAACAAATGTTATTGATTATTTGTCTCTTTAAGCTAGTCGTCTCACATTAGCATGCCATTTTTTGATGGTGGGATTTAAGAGTTTAAAAATGTTGTAACCAATAGGCATCAACCACATAAGAGCATGCCAACATATGTAATTCTTTAATTTTTAGAAAGAATGTTATGTGTTATGAGTTGCAATCAACACAATGCAAAATGAGAAGTGGTTGCTTATAATATTTTGTTGTGTACCAAACTTACATGTTTCACCATGATCAGGAATATTATATGTAACAGATGAAGTTCTAATGACTGATAAAGCAATAGATTATTGATAAGTGATAGGTGTTACCTGGTAATCCTGCAGGCTGGGGTGGGTCATGGACCACCACAGGTTCTATTGACTTTTTCCTATTTTCTTCAATCTTCTGTTTGATGAGTTCATTTTCTTTAATGTCATTTAATCGTTGCGCTTGTTGTTCTTTAGCATATCTGAAATAGTTTTTTTTATATTATACTAGTTTAATATCAAGCTGAACTTCAACAATGAAATCAAATATTAATTAATTATCATTCTTGTAATTTGAGAAGAAAATGTTATGACTTGAATTTATTAACAGACACAAATGGTTTTATTTCCCAAAACAAAGAAAATATAAAACATTTTCTTTTTACTGAGTGGAATATTTATTTCCACATTTGAGCTCTATATGTACATCTAAGTAATCTTTATTATATGCGGCTTGTCTGTGTGTCGCCGATTGCTTATTGGTTGCTTGCGTAACTGTACTAGCCAATGGGGTGAAGTTGCCACGGCATTCAAATAGTCCATGTACACTGATACCACACATGCAGTTGTCATTGTTTTAATTAAATTGTCATGGTATTTAAGAATATTTCAATATTTAGTAATTTAGTTTGAATCAGCAGACACATCTGGAACAGCAGTAATTTCATATGACTATCGGGGTTTGTAGTTGGTGACACATATAACAAATATATTACTATGTTTGGAATACATATATATTTTTTAATAGGTAAGTAACACAACCTTTTCAGATTTCTTATAACTATAACATATAATGAATACTAATAATTAAAGTGAATTAAAATATTTTGACTATGTCAAGGATATGTGAGATGTTAAATTTAATAACACCAAAATTCAGCATTATTCTTCAGGACAGTCAAGGCTTCTGTTGAATATATTCATTAATGCAAATAAGCAATTTTGTTAAATTTCATAAATGTACCTATATTTTCGTTTATTTTATTTGTATTAGCTATGATGACAATAATTTGTTAATAGATCTTACCTCTCAATCAAACTAATTTTCAGGTTTTCAGCAGCATCTATGGCTTTATTGGGGTTCTTGGCACCTAGCATATTGTTGAAGTAGGTCTTGTCCTTCAAATAGTCCTTGTCTTTACTAATATATGCTATAACTCTCAAGTACTTCATGTAATATACATACGAATACTCTTCATCCCCCTTCTCCCGTGCCTCTTCAGCACTCTCAAAAAGCTTTATGGCTGTTTTGCATAACCTACAAAGTATTATTTCAATAAGCGAATTTTACACAGTTGGAATCATTTTAATCATATAATTTTACATAAAAAGATACTCACATTGTTGCCCTTTTCGACTTTAAATCAGGTACATTGTGCAATTTGTCCAAATCTTCTATACATTGCCCCAAATGGAGTTGTATTCGACGCGTATCTGTCATGATGGATTTTATAATTTTCTCGTTGCGCAGCGTTAGAATTTAAGTGTTTCTAAAATATTATTAGCTATTAGGTATCACATTTGTCATAAATTACACTCAGGTTGTCGAAAAATTTCATGAGTAGGAACAATAAAATTCACGGCATATAAGTAAATATCAGAATCAGAAAAGTTCAGACAGAAACGTCACAAATGTCATTCCGTCATTTTATTATTTTTATATAACTGCATCAGTTTGTGAAATTTTTTATAGTAATGTGCCTGTAGCATAATATGCCAATAACAGTTAAATATTTCCCGACATAAAGTATTATAACTATACTGTATATCTAGTGATTTTTGGTAAAATTCGTTCGAAAGCGAAAAAATTATTTTCTTAGTTTAACGTAATAATCATTGGAATGTAAGTGTCTTTACAGATTTAAAGAAATATTCCCTTATGCAATATTTTTCTATCTTCTATTGATTTTATTTTATAAATACAATAGCTATAGTTTCACGAAGAATGGAACGTTCAAAAACTTAAACCCCCCCCCCCCCCCCTTCACCTCCACACCACCCACATCCCTTCATTTATCTGTTACGTTATGACGTTTTGCTTCTGTGTTTCTGTTTTCTGTACTTCTCCTTAATAGCGCAGCAGTATGCGCAACTTTTTCTGCGCAATGTAATGTATCTCGTTCCCACTGGTCGATTGCGGTGTTCCATTTAGTTTTTCAGCTGATCACGGTTTCCACGGGCGTTTCGCAGACGGCGCGTGTGTCATGTGCGAGACTGTTGCGGCGTAGCGACGTAGCGAGACGAGTGTTCGTGTTCTGTGTAGTAGATAGTGTCAGTGAAAATGTTTTCAGGTCTCACCAATCAGGTTAGTAAGGTTAGCTCGTGGATGGGGGCCGCGAAGGGCGAACCTCAAGAAGAAGAAGTGCCCACCCCGACAAAAGAAGCGACGGGCGAGGCGTCTGCAGAGGGCGACAAACAGAGGTACGTAGTTCTTTGTTTACGTTTTTCACGCACTCGTTTTCCATTCGGAACAATGTCGCAGTATGAGAAAATCTGAAAAATGGATCGATAGCAGCACGAAATTAGGTCACGAGAGACACTTTAATGGATATATGTTATTGTCTCTGTTAATGAGGTAAAAAGTCGATAGTGCTAGCTCTGTTAGTGTTATGTAGGTCTTAGATAAGCATACCTCTCCAGATATTTATTTTATCTGCAATGCAGTATTGATCTCTTCAACTTCTGTCCAAAAGTTGTGATTTTTTATTTGGTTGCATAACATATTGATCCAGGGGGACCAAGATTAAGATTAACCCATTATACACCATGAAGCAATACCAAATCATCATCATGAGTATAGAAGTTTAACAGAATCACTTCTAAGTTATAATATTTAAGGTGCTAGATCATTTTTTAAAGCAGAAAATATAATTTATTTACAAGAATTCTCTAATATTGGATATTATTACTGCTAACTGTTCATAATACACAGGAAGAAATTATTGAAGCAGCAGCCATTTCAAATATAATTGAACATTGTATGTATTTCCTTCAGTATCTGGCAATAAAGTCTTTAAGTAGAAGCAATAAACTGTTCCAATTTCAAGTATTCAACCTAGTTAATGAAAAACTATTGAACTAAAATCATAACTAAAATTGTTCCCAGTCAGTCTGAAGACTAAGATGTTAGTCCTTTATTCAATGTTATAATAATCACTTTGTTTTGTGACTCTTTGAGTCATAAGTTATATAGATTCTCTAACTTGCAAAAGTAACAGCTGCAGTATGAGAAGTTATATAAAACTAGACTTTTCCCATACTTATAATACAAAGACTGGCTCAATGCCAGAAAGATGGATCATTGATCATTAGTTCTGAGAAGGAGTGGCTTTTATAAGTTATTTATTGTATTCATAAATTTCTTTCTTATTACAAAAGCAAGGGTCCCACTTTATATCATTAAAAACTTAGGAAACTACTTACATCTCTAGTGCATCTAAGCTGTTCTGCAGTAATGGGTAGCTAATGGTAGCTAATTCAACACAGTGATTCATCTGAGCATTGAACCACAGATTGAAGTGACGATTCAGAAATATTTGATAGGGATATAATTTATTTATTAATAAAAGAATGAATTGTTATGCTTTCTGGATTCAAAAATGCCTTTATGGGTAAATTTATATAAGGGTGTAAGCTGACATCTGGTTCCTGCCCTAGCAAGTTGCCAAAGTCTCTAAGTGCCAACCTAATCTTTATGATAATTCTACTATCTACCATTCTTCTAGAATGAACAGTAAAATAATCTTAAGTTACAGTGTTATAGAGCCAGTTTTTCTACTTCATTTTTGCTATGCTAGCAAAATATTCATAATACCTTCAGTTTCATAAATGTCCATGACCCCTTATGATGAGGTGACCCATCTAATGGATTTGTCTGTTGGTGGCATTATAAGAAAATTCTAATTAACCTACTTACATTAAGAAACTACATACTTTGCTTTCTCTTGAACCTGCTTTTTTAATTGATTAGTGATTTGAACATGGCCTATTATTTGGCTATTATTACTTTTGGGGATGCAGGTGTATGATTCTATATTATGATGGTAAGTGATGTCACCTATGAATATCTGTTATGCCATGTAACTGACATGTTGCTGGCCAAGGAAATCAGCTTTTAAATTGTTTCTCCAGTATTGAAACAACACATTAAAAATGATTTCACCTTTTATCTACAGAGGGCTTGTACCACTACACACAGGTCTACACGCCCAGCCAGACAAACGCCAGTCGTCTAGCTAGAAACATACATAATTTTTATATATCCTAAGAGATAGCAGTTTTATCAGTTATCACTTAATTCTAAGAGAAAGTTTCTTTACAGTCCCACAAAAGGGGGTAGCAAGCTGGACTTAATCACCAACGTCAAGTCCCAGATGACCGGCTGGCTGGGCTCCGGCATCCAGATTCCGGGACTGAGGAAAAATGAGGTTCCACCTACAGAAGCGACCGAGGCGCCCCCACCGGCGGAGCCCGAAGTCGAGCCTAAGCCGGAGGGCAAGGACGATGATGATAACTCTAGGTATAATAGGTACGAGGGGCGAGCGAATAAATGAGTTAAATTTTCTGTTAATCACTTCCTCGCTTTCGTATGGTGTTTTTGGGTATAAAATATTGTCAATATTAGATCATATTCTTCTACTTTATCTTTTTTAAGATTGATGATTGAGCTTTAATGCAAAATTAATGAAAATTAGCAGTCTCCTTAATTTAACAGTAAATAGATTCTTTTGGAGCCTATCAACAAAGTGCTATGTTAAAAGCTAATTAAACATACAACTGCCTTTACGATATCAAAAAAAAAATGTTTCTAGAACTGTAATTATTGGTACTGCACTCAATTTAACAGTTTAAGAACTGTTAAAAGATGGTCTCGATGGTGATTAGACGACTTACGCTAGACAAAAATTACACCAGAAAGAAAATCAACAAATAGACAACTGCAAAAAGAGAAGATTCGCGGGGCTTTTTAGGTTCACTGGCCATGGTCAAAAGAACAGAACAAAAATTGTCTCAAGTGTCAATAATTTGTACGCAAGCTCTCTCATCAATCGATAATAGAATTGTATAACTTAAGCACGACTCATTTATCAGAAATATAGCGCGGCGTAATTCAGTGATACAAAATTGACGATCTAAATTTGTATGTTATTCGTAAGTACTGCTCCATAACAACTCACATGCTTTTGCAAAGTCTCGGCACTCAACCCATACCACATACCTCGTATACATTAGCTATAATTGGAATGCTTTTTAAACTGTTTTATAGTTTCTCAGCTACCTGCACCGGATATTGGTATATCAGCTTTAAAGCACAGTTACTAATCAAAATTTTATTTACTGCACAGTATTGGACAAAATTAGGTAAATTAAATTAATATCGTTGAAGCATGATGGGGTTATGGCTCAGGATATCAACATACAGACGTCTCACTCCGACAGCTTGATGGAAGTTTGTAAATTTAGTTAAATAGGATTATAAATAAGGATTAAAAAAAATCTAACTCCGATGCAACTCCTTTGCTACGTTATCAAAGAACATCCTCCGTGGGAGCACACATTTTTAGTTTTAGGTAGTAAAATTTTTCGATTATATTTTTTTTATTCTTACATAACTGGCATGTACGAGCTCAACGTGTTAGTACTGATGTGTTCAGAGAGTCAGTTGATTTTGTGAATCGGAAGTACGTACTAGAACCCACTCATTTTAAGATTTATCTGCATAGATTTAAAATAGAGTTTATAAACTCATTTATTCTGCTCGAACCCTATTTATTCTTTATCTTTGTGTCTTTTAGTCAATGTACTGTTATTCGCTTTAGAGTAGTTGCACTCGATTACTGAACTTGCAATGAACGAAAATTAGCGAATTGTTTATTCAATAGTCAGGAGAATTATTCTATCACTTATCCTTATATCGAGATTAGTATCTTCGTACAATTTAAGAGCACATCCGCATAATTTTTATGATGATTACTATTGTATATTCTTTTTTAATCGATTTCTTTATTATATAAATCTCGCTTGACGTTCGGGTGAGCAAATATAAAAAGCTTAATTTTTGAAGGAGTCCTTTACTGTAGTTGATATATAGATTAGATTGTATACTAATATAGGTCATAGTTCAAATAAAAAAAAATACTTCCATCTGTATCATATTATATCCCCGTCATAAAGGCTGAAACGCCTTAAGATATTTTTTATACTTACATCGATTTTCGTTAGGCGGTGGCGCGTACACGTTCCACATCGTTTAGCTCGAAGGTAAACTTTTCTACGTGACTTCAGCCTCGATCGGTCATAATTTTCCGATTTCAAAGTGAACCAAAAAACCAAAATTCTTATTTGTGTTGAAACTTAATAAGGATATCCAACCTTGAATACCATAGTTCATTTCTTACTTAAAATGCAGTTTTAATTTACTTAGAAACATGTACTTTTGTAAAATAATTCCATACTGCTCAAGTACGAGGAACTCCTGTGCAAAATTCAGTCAATTAAAAGTTATTAAGTTGGATATCATCAACTTCACCTCTGTGACTGCAATGTGAAATTAGCTGCTGTAGAAGAACATTAATTTATAACAGGTTCTAGCCTTGGCTATAATCTTGAATCAGATTAGGAAGTATCAGAAATACAAATTCTTTTGTACTAAACTTTAAGTTCCTGTGTCATATCATCGTTAATGGCTGTTCTGTCCGCTGTATTACTGAGTACGACAAGAATCTTATTTCCATTATCATTGTGATGAGCTCCAATGTCTATTTATCACTGTCAGGGCCTTAAGAATTATTCCTTTCTCGTATTTCCATAGTTTTCGGCTAAATAAATTAACGTCTGGTTTAATTAAAAACAAAAAGTTTCTTAAAGGACCTTTGTTTAAGAGAAAAGAAGAGACTTTTATTTTAATGCTGCAGATTGCTGCCAATGGTTAACAAATGATACGATCGTATTAGCTTTCAGGGTAATTATAATCAGTTACATTTTTGTAACAGTTGCGGAATAATAAACTCAAATGATTAATGTCAAAACTTGTACCCATATTAAAAACTATAACATGTAACAAAAATATATAATAACACGAACTCATAATATAGAATTCAGAAACCGGAAATTGCGTTGGCACTTCACACAATCGAAATCCATTCGAATTTATTCGAAGTTATTCGTAATGCATAGCGGAATAGAGAAGCCGAGGTTGGTTATTTATTCAATAAATTCACTGAAATGAAGTAAGTATGCTTGGCAGCAAGAATATAGAAAATTGTAAGTCTCCTGCCAACCCTGTTATGTCTGAAAATATTTGTCCAATCTCAAATGTGTGTTAGTTACTTCGGCTTTGGTTAGCTACTGAATAAAAGCTGATCAATGTAACGATGATGATGATGTTAATGATTTCGAACCAGATTCGAGCGCCAGAATTGAAATCAATTGTTTAGATTAAAAATATATTTAATGTATAATATATTTGTTATTCATTGTCGTCTTATCAACTACAAATAAATTATCACCTGCACTTAATATATATAAGCTTTACTTCTCTCTTGTATGGCCAACTATGTAGTTTACATTTATACAAAATTATGACAGCGCGACTGGCGGCGCAGACAGCCGGCCAGCTTCCACCGGAGGCACCCCGACTGAGGAGCAGCCAGGCGGCGTGGGCAATGGTAAGACATTGGATGTAGCTAGAGCTAATGTATATTTTAGATAGTTGACGGTGGAACAAGGCAAGTTCAGAACTGCCTGCTGCAGGGATTTTTTTTAAATTCATAGATAAAATAAGATAAGTAAGATCATACAAAAAATATATGAAATGTTTTTAACTGATCAAGTCGGGGGAAAGAAGTAAACGTAATTGCAGGATGTGTGTTAATCTTTTCATTTTACAGAGAAACGTCATCAGAAAATGGAATCCCAAGCAAGTCCGGTTAGACGGTTTAAATTCTGCAAAATTTACCACTTTGCACATTCTTATATCATTAAACAACGGTATTAAAAATAACAAATTATGGTGGTTCCATATAGCATCCTACACACAAGCTGCTCATTATTCATGGCACCTTATAGAATTACCTTATTTTATATCGGTTACAGACAGAAGTAATATTGACTTGTTCCACAATAATTTGATGCCTTAGTACCTAGAAATTGTTATGAACCAAGACGGTAGATAAGTTTAACGACTTGACAATATCAAAGATGTCAAAATTATGATCACTTTTTATTTTTTCGTATAGACTTTGCAGTTATTAATGTTAGTTTTGGTAAAATTGAGTTAAAACGAACATGAATTTCAAAATTTTTCTCTTCAAACATTGGGCTGTCTGATAATTATTTATGGATACTTTCTACATCTACATACACGCAAAAACTAACATCTTAGCATTCATTGTGGAAGGTTCCAGTGGAATCAACAACATTTCAATTGCAATTTGTATTCGAAGTATTAGGAAAAAATTTTTTCGTTACTATTTTATTTTTAGTATATCGCTAAAATTGCTGTTACTATTTTTTCATACAATTTGACGTAGTTATCACGATGTTTTTTGTTTGTAGATGCTATTTTGTTATAATTTTCCATTCGCACAGTTCCAGATACCCAGAGTAGAAAGTTGTTCTCGGTTGATGCTATTGAAGTTCCCGATATGCAAGAGCGTTAGTATTTTTTGTTTTGTTATTTATGTAGCAGATTTGTCAAAATTTCAGCAATTGGACGACGCCATAGCCCAGTTGGTAGTGACCCTGCCTGCCAAGCAGGGGTCCCGGGTTCGATTCCCGACCGCGGCAGACATTTATGTGACAGATGAATGCTTGTTCTCGGATCATGGATGTTTGTGATGTCATATGCCACCCGCAACACAGGGTATCCTAGTGCGGGGACGTGAGTGTGTAAACATTTATTTTTTTATGATTAGAAAATTTCAATATTCAAAGATTATTTAATTTAATTAACGAATTTGGTATTCGTTTTAAGGATTTTTGACAAATCTGCAATACTATTTTATTTGTGCATGTGATTTATAATCATGGATAAATAATGATTTTATTTTATAGCATTTCAAAATATCACAGAAATATAAATAATACATAAAGAATAAAAACATTTAACACCACTTTAACTTGTCGCAATTTATTATTTTAATTTAATT
The DNA here is from genome assembly GCA_018251895.1 of Agathymus mariae mariae. NCBI lineage: Eukaryota > Metazoa > Arthropoda > Insecta > Lepidoptera > Hesperiidae > Agathymus > Agathymus mariae. The sequence continues at coordinate 10,037 of DWPT01000696.1, forward strand.
TCATTTTTATCTATATGATTCCAAGGCTTCATTGATGTGTCGGTACGTGGTTTGTACGATCCGCAAAAAAGATTTAACTTTTGAAGTACACTTGTACTTCACGATGTACCCACATAACTTGACCTTTGATCGGTAATATGAACGTAGTAAGTAATAATGGATTTTTAATAATGTTCGTTCTTTTTTCTTTCTGTTTTTTGCTGTTGTTTTTGGTTTTTAGGGAGCCTTCAAGAGGAGAGTGAGTAATTTTATATAAGTTAGTGCGTTTAACATCATATGCGTTGTACTTCATCGTTACTTTCAGATGGGCTTGTTGTCAAACATTAACTTATTAACTCAAAATAAAGTTCTTTAGTTTTTATCTCATTCTTTATTGATTTTGAATCTATGATCCATAAAATGACTTACACATACCCTCTCTGTTTGGTCACTTGAAGAAGAGCTATTATTCAAAACTGATTTTTATCTACTTTTTATTTTATTTTCTTGCTTGTAGTGTAACTGTAAAATAAAAATAGAATCCACAATATAATCGCAGCTCCAATTGTCATAAAAATCTAGTGTCTATGTTATTATGGTTGTCAATATGCTGAGTTAACGTTTTCGCTAAATATTTTATAAGTAGCTAATTTTACGCTTTCTTCTTTTGTCTCATTTAACAGGTTCCTTCCTTGTCAACCTAGTCGTTATGTTGCTTGCAGCGTACTGCGTTTAAAAATAATTGTAATCCTTTCATAGTGGTCTCTTTTATCTTTAGTTTACACTTCTGTCTCCTTTTATTATCCTTTTTCTCTGCATCTCTCTGCTTGAGTCAGCCGCCAAACGACTCGTCGTGTTCCGACTGGGGACTTGAGAGCCCGTACCTCCTTCTTTTTTACCTTCTCATTTCCTGGCCGACAACGCATCAGTGATACCTATGGTCTAGCTGATGTCCATGGGCGACGATGACCGCTTACCATCAGGTGGCTCGTCTGCTCGTTTGTCGTCTTGCATCAGAAACCATACATATTGCAGTTTCGCTGTAGATAACGTCTTAAAATAAAATGTAGATTACGAGACATTTTTACACTGTACAGTTTTCAAAAGGACACTTGGATGTCTAGAAAAACTGCGAGTTTTGTTATGAAACTGCTTCAACGTTAGCAAGTTGGTGGTGCTATGTATTTTTTTCTTTCTTGTAGCTATGTTATGTGAAAGTGAGGCTAGTGCAAGTTGCATCTCTTGTCTAAGAATATAATTTCTCTGCCTTCATCCTAACCACTTGGTTTCGGCGCAGTGTGTCCTTTTCGTCCATTCGTCTCTATTTTTCGTCATTTCAGTTGTTAGCACTCTAGCACTAGTCCATAATCTTCATATCGTTTTCCACACAGTCCATCTACCTTTTCTTTAGTCTTTCCCTTCCTTTATATTCATCCACTTCGATTTTCAACATTCTTCTGGTCACATGGCATTCCACCCTGGGCATTACTTGCCCGTTACAAACGGGTACCTCTCACTTTTTCCATGGTTGTCAAAGTATATATGCTGTCATAATTTATACGTAGAGTATTACAAAGCAGAAAACGGATTTATTACTAACATTCTCCTTATTTATGTTTCTAATTAGAAGTAGTTTGTTTGTTTGTTTAATTAGGTAACAAAAAACTTCGATCGAATTGTCTGTAGCGATTGCTAATTAAAAAGATACCAGCAACGTTGTCCTGTATGCTGATACAAATTTAAGTGTGTAATCTTATTACGTTACAAGCTTTAAAAATGCTGATATTTAGGCTTTAAGTTTATATTTTTAATGGAAATAAAAGTGCCCCAAACTAAATTAATTGAACTAGGATAAATCAAGTCGAATTCAACCTTAAGAAGAGACAAGTTTGTGCGTTTACCGCTACTAAAGCTCCATTTATCATGGCGCCTCAGTTTTAAGGAACAGCGCTAGCAAAAGTATCAGAATTCTGGGAGTTGACATCCGGAATAATGTAGTCACCTGCTAATGCTTCACAAGAGTATTGCTCTTCTTACCTTTGGGCAGTTGCGCCAAAGTACCAGCTCAGTCCATTTGAAGTCATACAAAAACGCGCAGGCCAAATCGACAACGACCCACGTATCTTTACGCTGTAAGAGAGTAGTGTCCCACGACACCCTTCCATCATTGCACCACCCACCGAAGAATTAAGCTGCATCCACACCGGCTGGATTCGTGGCATTCCTGCACGGATCGATTCTCGCTATCTTTTTTGCCTTACACATGGAAATTGTGGAAGAAGCTTCCTTCTGCAGCATTCCCGGAGCGCTATGATACGGAGCTCTTCAAAGAAGCTGTAAAAAGAGCTCTCCTTCAGGGCTGGCGTTGCAGTTGACTCCTCTGGTGTTGCTTAGGTCCATAGGACCACTTACCATCAAATGCGCCGTGTGCCTTTTTGTTTGCATTTTTGGCTATAAAAAAACTTTTGTTCAATAGATTTGGACAAACGTGAGTGTAATAGACAAAAACGCAGACACTTGAGTCTAGGACTCTGTTCATTCTTCACATTTATATATCTGTTTAAATATCAATGACAAATGCAAGGTTTTATATACTCGTATGTTGCAAGGTCTATATTTACAAATAGTTTACTGCCCTCTCGCGGTCGTGGGCGTGTGCTTCGTCTATATGGAGATTGGTTTACTTTGAAATTTAAATGGGTACGATATCGTACATGTGTACGATGGAATGTTTAGTTAGCTTTGCGTTTAAATTTTGCTGTTTGATTATTTCTTGTTTTAAAAATGTATTTAAATTGTACACGATAAAAATAAAACCAGCCTCCAGCCAAAGTTTACTGACAAATATTTTAAGTTAACATGTTTAGGCTAAAGTTATCTAATTTATTCACCGGCCTTATATCTCGATGTAATTGAAGTCAGTTTTGCGAATCTGACACACAAAGCTACTGGTATGCAAAGTACTTTGTACTACTCCTTCAACCGTTAATGGTAGTATTCGTAGTTTCGAATGCTATACCGAATGTGTGCAACGAACTGAATCTTATTCTAATTTATTTTTACAAACTTATTCGAAACTCGAAGTTACGTTCTCGCTTTACCATCTCTGTACTCCGTGGTAGACCGGTCAGTAGTAGTGTAGACTACATGAGTAGTCCCAGAAGAACAAGCGACAAGAAACTGTCAATGAAAATATTTTTCCATTCAAAATTACTGAGGATACATATTACGATTCCTAACTACTCAAGGTTATAGATCAAACTCAGGTCCAAGTGGTCTTTTCTTTGGAATAATACTCAATAATATGACTCGATATGAATTGTGAATTGACACGTTTAGATAGAATATCGGTAGAAAAATAACCATGTGGATGATAAAACGATAAATCAGTCATCTATGACATAAATGACTATCTGTTGTGTTAATCATAAAATAATAACAAACAATCAAGGAGTATTATAATTAAGAATTCAAGAGTGATAGATGTAATTAAAACTTCTCGGCGGCGCTGGCGCGGCGGCAGCATATCGAGTAAAATATATGTATATTTGTGCGTCAACTTTCACTAGGTGACAGTGACGTCACTGATTGGTTTGAAATATTTGTAGGGAAATACTATATACCTAAATAATCTACAAAATATGTGTGTATTTATGAATAATTTAAATAAATAACAAATAAAACAAGTAGAAAAAAGTTAGAACAGTGATATACAGATATAATAAAAATTAACAAAAGATATATTTAAGAAATGTTTTAATTCCTACAACCAATTTTTCACCAGTGACAACTAAGGCGGTTGCCGGAGCCAAGTCCCTGGGTAACTTCTTGTACTCCGCGGTGAACAAGGCGGGAGCCAAGGTCAGCGAGGCGGGCGCCAAGATCAAGAAGACCGTTGAGGAGAACGTGAGTACCCTAAACTGATGTGTGTGAGAGAGATGGATGGATGGACGTAAGACATACTGCAGTTTACTATCTTAGGTACCAAAAAGTTTAGATTATTTTTGTGTGTTGTTCCAATTACATTTTAAGGGTTTGATTAACTTGATTTACAGTTATATGTATAAACTGGAACTACTAAACTTGTGTATGAAACTATAGGTCTTTATAACATGCTGGTTTAGACAGAGTAACAAATTGTAAGTAGTGAGGAGATTAGAAAACATGAAAGTGCTCCACTAATTGATGACTATTAACCTTACCATTTACGATACTACAAACGTTTTGATTAGTTAAAAAATAATCATCAAATCGGTTCACCCAGTCGAAAGTTCTGAGGTAACAAACATAAAAAAATATACAGTCGAATTGATAACGTCCTCCTTTTTTGAAGTCGATTTAGAAATCGAATTTGTCAGCGAGTCGTTTTACTGCCTTATGTGGCGCGAAGACGTCACAGCAACCAGCAACCTAGACAAGGCTACATTTACTATATGAACATGTGGCCCAGCCAGGACCAAACTCGGAATATTCCGATTGGCAAACAGGGTCCGCTATATATATATATATATATATACTGTTTTTAATAATTATGCTTGTGAATTTTTCCGAAGGCTGTTATCGAAGATATATTCTTTATAACAAACTAGTTTGGTGAAGTTTTCAATTTTAAGTGGGAGGAGTTTTCCTCTGAAGCTACTTAAGTATCATCTTATTTGGGTTGTTAGAAGATATGTTCGTGCATTTTGTAGTAGAACTTGCAGACGATAACGAAATCTTGAGAGTTCCTCTTCCTATATTATTGCTATAAGTATTTTTTTATGATACGGAATTAGGAAGTGGAACTGAAGTGATATTGAGCGATCATTGTGACAAATAGGCCTATTGTTGTACGGAAAAATTTATTTATGAGCATCACTGATAAAATACAAGGTAGCTTGGTGGCTGGAACGTATGTCTTGAACAAGGGGGATCCGAGATCGATTTCGCAGTTTTATAATTTTCGAATTATGTGCATATTACAATTTCATTTTTACCTGCTCAGGGTAAAAAAATCTTCATGACCAAATCTGAACATTTGAGTGTTCTCGGTAATGTTGCCAAGACGTGTTTCGCCTGTTTATTTGTTGTGTTTGTACCTTAGTGTCTTCAATACATGCAATTCGAGTGTAGAGCTCTGTGTAGCGTATATATTTTCGAAGATACTTCGAGTGCAAACTATTCACTCTTTCAAGAAATTCAATACGGAAAGCAATTTGCCGGCTGCGTGGTAAGTTTAAAATTCCGTCTACAGTTTCGCTAGTCATCTAATGTGCTCGTGTTTCTACAATGTTAGTCGTTCTTTCTCTAAAGCAATTTTCATCCGTCGCGTCGTGAACACTGGTGTGGAATTTTAGGAATGTCCTTTTGCAACGTTTTTTTTTTATTAGGAGCCAGGTTAGTTTTAGTAAATCACAGTATATTTTATAATTATAATTTCCATAACTATACAATAATTATAACTATTGCGTACATTGCCATATATGGTGCCATATTTTGTTAATAACACACTTATTGCGAACTATAAAGATGGTAGATGCCCGACACCTTCTGTTGAGGAGTATGAAGTCTAAGGTTAAGGGACGGTCACATTGACAGATAACTTGAGCGTTTGTCGAGTGGTAATAGTTAGTTGATCTGTATCTATCTATACATATAATAAAATTCTAACTGATCGCTTTCTGTACATGATCAATATATCAGAAAAAAAATGATTACCGGCTTTTATTAACGCGATAGAACACAAACAATAGTTGTTAGAATTATTGTCTGTTTGTGCGTTTGTTCGCGTTAATCTCAGAAACGGCCTTACCGATTTCGTTCTGGTTTTAACTAATATATTGCAGTAAGCATCACTTAATACTTAAAGTTTGTTTCATTGCAATCCGGACATAAAAAAGGTTATAAATTAATTTAAAATAATGCAGGTACTATTTCTTAGCGTAAGGCGTATGATTTCAGTTTGCTAGTAGTGATCGCACGAACATAATCAGTGGGTAGAGACCTGTTTATTATATTAAAGATTATAATATATTTATTGTTTCTTGTTGTATAATATAATATAAAGTTACGTACATATCTAATAATATAGCTATCTAAAAGTAACACTGCTCCCAACAACATTATGTTGCAAATCGAATTGAATACAAACTCATTTCAATTGCTACTCCTGAATTCTAAGTGAGCACACGATCGAGCTGTGGCTCAAAAGAAAAACTACTTTAGTTGAGTATTTCTTCAGAATTCAAGAAAATATTTGCTTTCGAAGTAAGTGCGGTCTTGTAATCAAATTTGAAAAACGCTTTGAAATCCTTTTCGGGAGTAAGTCTCCCGATATACTTTGGATTTACAAATTTTAGCAACACTAGTGACTATGGCTATCCGTATGAAAGCTTTTTCGATAAACCTTTATTCATGAATTAATAGAGATAAACTAGCAGGAGTTTCATCTGATGGTAAGTGATCACCACCACCGATGAACGTAAGCACTGCAGGGATTGCCGACTAAGAAATTGTTGTTGAATTGTATTATAGTGGCATATAGCCAGGTATGTAGAAAACCCTATCATCATATACGACTCTGACGGTATCATTGGCTCAAGTATGGGTACAGCCCCTTACTTCCAGAAATTCAGTGTAATAAAATATACTGAGTGATTTATTAGAGCGCTGCTCTGTCTAACAAATAACTTCATTACAAAAGACGGTCGAAGCTATATCGATCTCAGATTTTATTATTGGCTTCCACGACGGTGACTAATAGGCGATATAAAAATGAATACTTTGGGGTTCTCTTGTTCCTTTATAAGACTGTTTTGAAGGTAACTTTCATAATTTATCTACTGGAAGTTGATTATCTAAATTTTCTCCGAAGCACTCTAATATCAAAAATGTTTGACAACGAAAAGGTGCTTATTTTTCTTTATCTTTATCGATTTATGCCTTAGCAATTTAACCAACTAAAAGTGTTCGGAAAACCATGTGAGAGCTATTGTTAATTAATTTATTACAGCACTTCGACAATCTGATTGGACTCGCGTGGACATAAACGAGCCTTATATCTTACTTGATTATTCTCATTCTTCTCGATCGCAAAAACCTATTTTGTAGTAAGAGTTCGCTGACCAGGTCTTTCAACTGCACTGTAAGTATTGTTTTCTTTATGAGCTGATAATTCTTCTTTCATGGTTTAAGCCCACTGATTTTTCTGTGCACTCTTTAATGCTTCAGTGTATGTTTGAGGCAATGAAAGTTCTACAAGATTTGCTTCAAAACGTCTGTTATTTCGAGGCCTCAAATTTTTGTTCTGGTGTGGTATGTCATAAATTTCTTGAGATGGGTCATATGATCGATCACTGTTACAACTTACCAAGCTATCTTCTGATACTGTTGTTGATATCATCTAATTTACTTACTTCTATTTCACCATTCTGCCTTATTGCCTCATCCTCATTATCAATACATATTTATATATCAATCTTTCTTACTTCTGGAACCTGATATCAAAAATTATGTTTCTTGATATCTTTATTGTCTTTTTATTTACATTGGACATTCTGTAATTGTTGTTATCATAACCAACTAATATCATTTTCTCAGTTTCTTTTGTCTAATTTTTTTCTCAATTGATTAGGAATATGAACATATCCAATACTATCAAAAACACCTTCACTGATGGTGACCTTCACTTCAATTGAGCGAGCACTCTCTACTATTCTCTCTTTCTGCGCGTCCATTTTGTTCTGGTCCCCTCCTTGTCCAGATGTTCTTTGAAGACTTTGTTCACGTATTCTCTTCCATTGTCTGTATGTAGTATTCTAACACTATGCATGTACTTATTTTTAATAATACTATTATATTTCTTGAACATTTCCATAACATCACTTTTGTTTTTAATAAAATATATATGCCTGTAGCTTTTAGCTGCATCTTTGAATAACACAAAGTATTTCATTCCTTGAACTGATATATGATTCATTTTTCAACAAACATCGCTATACACCAAGTTACCTGGCTGTAGTTCTTCTCGTACAGACTTTTGAAATGAGGACTTGCACTGTTTGTCATATGCACATGCTTTACAGATAAAGTCCTTTTTAACCTCATCATTAATTTTTAAGACTTCAACAACACTATTAGTACACCTGCTTTTAATTTCTTTTAGATTAATGTGTCCCAGGCGTTCATGCCAAATTTTAATATCATTTATGTCATTATGAACCAAATTACAAATCTTTGGTATCACTGTTTTTTATATTTAATTCATACAAGTTATTTTTTATGATTTTTGGACTCATTATCACTTTATTGTTTTTGTTAATGAAATCACTAGTGTCCTTTTTTATAATGGTGTAACATTTTCGTATTATAACACCTTCTGAAAATATTTTTTTTCGCAAACTTGGAACATACAATACAATATGCAATATACCAGTCTCCCACTATTCGTCGACATATCTCTTTATTAATACTTTGACAATGCCAGACACCTCCACAGTTTGCTTGTTTCCATGTGATAATGATTTCTGATTGCATTCAGATAGTTCATAAAAGAAATCCTTTCTAAATGTCATATGTGCGGAGGCACCACTGTCTTCTTTGGCATAGCAAGAAGTGTCTTATACATTAAATGCCAACATATTTGTACTTTCTATTGACGTTTTTTAGGTTTTGATTTTTATGGATGGCGACATTCTTTAGAGAAATACCCTCGCTTTCCACAATTGTAACATTCAAATCTATGTTTAGTGGTTTTATTTTGATTTATACCACTTCCACAAGCTCTTGGCTCATTTTGCTTACGATAATTCTTCCACCCCTTATTAGAAACAAAGAGAGATGTCTCTTGTTCTTCCATAGATGTTAGACTTGCTTCTTCGTCTAACTGACGAGCAAGAAAATTATTAAGAGTTTGTTGTTTGGCGTCTAAATACATCTATGCTTGACGCAGTGATCTATATTTATAGGGCAATGTTCCGAGTCTCTTTGTGATAATGACCATTTCACTCACATCCTCGCCACTTTCTTTCAATTGTTTGGTTAGGGTTTCTACTTTGGAGATATGTTGTGCAACACTGTCACTCGCAGATATCTTATATTGATAAAACTTTTCAATAATTAACATTTTACACAGTTCACTTTTTTGTTCATATATTGATTCAAGTTTTGTCATTATTTTTTGGCGGAATTCCAATTTTCCACTAATGTAATTAGTTTAAAGTCCATCGAAGAGGTTATCAAATACATCACCATGCCATCATTTTTTAACCACTCGGTATAGTTTGTGTTAGGTTTGGGTTCTAAAATGTAAATTTATTTTGCTTTTAAGTCACATTTAATCTGAAACTTCCACTATCTGAAGTTCATTCCGTAAAATTTTTCTAAATTCACGGAAGGCGTGATATCTATTTTGCGTCAATGATTTTTCACAAATATTAAAACATTTCTCTTTGCCGTTTTCTGTTGTATTTCTATTTATAGAGTCTCCTGGGCCCATAACCTATTAGGTTATGGGGATTTCAGCAATGATTACGTGCAAGAAGACCAGTTAAACAATATAAGTAACCACAATTCTTTATTACACGTCAACACAAATAAAAAGGAAAACAGGCGCCATCTGGTGGCACAAATTTTAATTAGTAGTGTGACTAGTTCAATTTTTCTATTTATTACGATAGAATCAGTGCAAAATTAGCCACAGTACTAATATTCAAAGTTCTATGTCATTTAATAGTTACCGTAGATCAGGAACTCGGTTACACTAAATTATTTTTTTACAGCTTTTAATCAGAAAAAAATATTTCGTAGCATTAGTATTAATCGCAACATTATTTCGTTAACGCACTCTTAAGAGTCAACGGATGCCATTATTAAGTTGATTCGCCTCATGGCCAACCTGGAAGCCTACTGCGGTCCAACGCATGAAAATGCCCTCGCTGAAGTCGAATTTTCATCCTCTCACCGCGCGGAACTCACCTGAGATACATTACGCATGTATATCGACGAAAGACTGCAAAAGACCTTTTTCTATCAGTTAATAAACACCGAATTATGTGAGGAATTAAGTTTTGATACAATTGATTTCGTAGTCCATTCGATAATGACCCTGCTTGACATGCAACGGGTCTCGAATTTGATCTCCACCGCTCATCTCTCCATCTATATATGTTCACGTTGCCCGTGACCCAGGGGTTCTTATTATCATCAGTTAATATCATTATGATAATTTATAATTTCAGAGAGAAATTTAATCAGGTATCACCTCATCTCTAAAAACTTTGTATTTAGTGGGTTAGAAATAAATATTTTATATAATTTACATAGTTAAAACGAATTCTTGTTTGACTGTCTGAACTTAACATTTTGGAAAATCATATAATTTTCATGCTTTTTTTTTACTCAAAAATGGACTTATAGCTTTATTTAAATTCTTCGTCTTCATATTTCTTACTTTAATTAGGAAACAATAACAGGGAGTAGTTATAATTTTTTTTCTCTTCCTGTCTGTAGCTCAAATGACACTTCCTTATGTACAATATGTGTAATAAGTTAACGGTAAGCGTTGCAATTTATCTGTTCCTTTGCTATGTTTTTGTCAATGTTTAAACAGACCGAGACGAGCTATAACTTCGTTAGCGAAAGCACTCCGGTGCCATGGTGACCGTAAGATAGTAGTAGTAGTCTTAGTAGTAGTCTGCGCCGTGAATATGTTATGAAGCTTGTTGTGACTTTAGTTTTTAACAGCGTAATATTCTATATATACGGAAAGTTAATACACTCATGAACAATGAAACATAATCACAACAATTGTCAATGAAACTTTGTGGCATTAGGTTCCACTCTTTAACCGTTGTAGTTTTGCGGTGCCTTACGTTAGCTGTTGCTGGATTTCTTTGTTTAACTTGTTTGTGAAAAAATACCAAGTTGAGTGGACCTTTTAAGCTTGATTTATAGACGGAGGATTTGTTTGGACATACAACATCTGTTTACTCTCCGATTATAATGGACTGTAGTAAATCAGGCAATTTTGCACAATATTATTATTTATTATTTTAAAGAATTATCACAACACGCGCGGTCGGTTGTCGTGCATACGGATCGTTGTATTCGATCCCATTTGTTCGCGACTCCCTTTCCTAAATCGATCCAACGTCGACTTGTATAAGGAGGCGTAACAACGTCCAAAAATGGCTTTGGGCGTAATTTGCTCAACATTAATGTAAGGTATATTGCTTGGGTGGTACTATCAGTTTTTGGATCTACAGTATTTTAGATCGATGGGGTAATCAGATGGACAAGGGAAGGGGTTACTTTATTTAAATAGGTAACAAATTAACAAACGCTTGATTCTGAAGCAAGGTTGCAGCTAGAGAGGCGGGATAAGAATCCTAGCACCATTTATGAGTTCCCTCTCAGTTGAACTTCTCAAAAATATATAACCCATTAGGGTCTTCCGTTTTACTATAGATACGGTGTTCGTCTAATTACGATATTTGTATTGGTTTATGACACTACGATGAATATGCGCGATGATACAAGTTTAAATTCATATTGTGACAAAATATTTACTAAAAGCAATACGGTCTTGTCTCTGGTCGATGATATGGTACCAGTATGTCTTCGTCAAGGAGCCTGCGTCTAACTTGAAGATAGTATTGTCACGAATACAAAAGGAAGCGAAAGTTATAAATACGATCAAGTATTAATATCGAGCATCGAACTTCGTATATTCGGATAGCTATTGCGCCCAAAACTTTGCAGACTCGTTATCGCTTTTATCAGTTCTCGACTCGCTGCGGCTTGATTACTTTCGCTTTCCAGATAACTTTTCGCTACGATAAACAACTTTGCTGTTTAACTGAATTGATAATTCAGATGTTTCATGGATGTATTAAATTGATAGGTACTTATTTCGCAACATAATATAAGTTTATTTTAAGAGAAGGCATACTATTATCAAAACTAGTGTTCGCCTAGTGGTCGAGATTCGTCCATAATAATAACTATGTTTCTAAAATTTTAAGAAAAAAAAAATTTCTTTACCCATGTATAATATGAAGACAGTATTGTCGAACTTAATATACGTTGAATAAAAAGTCCAGGAATGTGTGTAAATAACATCGAAGGCAAACAAAGCATGAATATTCCGTTTGAAATCAAATACTACA
>DWPT01000697.1:0-22154 GCA_018251895.1 Agathymus mariae mariae
AAAAAATTAATGCAAAAATCTTCCTTAACACACAATACTCGATAATGCGAATAATAATAGCGAAATTAAACACTTAAGAGTTTGATTTACGGTAAACAAATGATTGGAACCTGTCGTCGAATGAAATCTCGCTCCTATTGGTCAATGAGCACTTGTAGACATAACGCGAGAGTCTTTAGCTTTGCCTAATTTCTTTCTTCTATCAACTTGATGATTGATCTAAATTGATGCAAAAGTTCCGCAATTACGGATGCGGATGCGAATATTCGCAACATCCCTAGTATAGTATTATAAAATAAGTAAACGGTCCTTGTTTCGTTTCAAGAAACTAATGTTTAATTTCACACCCCTTCCTAAAATAATATTTAGTTATTTTTATCACTTATTTAATATAAACACACCTTTTTAATGTTTTGGGAATGGTTTTACTGGTTTTGTGAATTTGAAATATTCATTCTTGTAGCAACCTCTCTAAAGAAGTCAAAACTTTGTAAAACTTACCCTCTTAAAATAATGTAGATAATACCTTTTATCTTCTGTTTCGCGGTAATAAAATCATTTTCAGTAATGAAATGAATAAGTTACGAGTATGTCAAGTATTGTCTAAACTTATTTATGCTGTTGATGACTTCACATAGACGCTCACAAAATACATAAAAAAGTTTTTGGTCTCTATACCAATAATAAAGCTTACCGACATCAAATGTTCAAAATATCTTAAATATAAATTAGTCGCACTATTATTATATGAATATCAAATATAATTAATCCATGTACACCTATCTAAAATTACAAACGGTACGTATCCAAGCGTTTCAAATAACAACACTGAACGTACTCGCGCGTGCACTGAAATGTCAGTGTCGATATGTTCGACATCGCCCTCATAAATATTAATACCCCAAGCCGCTATTACTGAGCCCCAAAGGTGGAAGGTGAGCTAACCTTGAGCGGGTGACGTATGTAGATACGTATGATACATTCGATCCTTATTATCCCCGTCACTGCGGCAGTGTACATAGTCTGTCGGGAATATTACTGGAGAAGTGGACGTGATAGAGTACTATCATAGTCGTTCTAATACAAACAAAACCTGTTTACATAGACTAAACGTGTTGTAACTCATCGTCTGGTAAGTGATATTTTGTTATTTTTATGATAAAGTCGCATAACGAACCTACAGGTCACATGATGATCGTCTATCAAGTGAGAGTGACCAATCGTGGCGTTCGTAATGCCCACATGAAAGATAGCGACATAGGGCACTGGTAGGTTTAGGTTTAGTTACCTTTCTTACATTTCAACTGAAAGGTTAATAATATTTAATAGTTGACTTAGTTCGACGATAGTTAGGTTAGTTAGTTAGGCAGGTAAAGAACAGACCCTAGCAACTTGTAACAGTTGTAAATCAAAATTAGAAGTATTTATAGCTATATGGAGTTGATATTCAGGCAACTTTAAGTTAATGATTGTGAGTAGAAATATAAGAGATGAGATAGACTCACGATTTTTTTTCTTTCTTTATAAGAACGCTTCTATATTTCTTCAAATTCAAGTTGCTTATAGGATTAAAACCGCACTTTCTAGAACAGAAGATCGAGTTTTAAACCATTAATTCAGCAATAGTGTTTCTCGATCCATTTTTGATAATCGTAGCTATTTACGATGCTCTAGGAGAACGTGTAGTCATAAACAACTTGAAAAATCTGAGGACGACTTATCCCAAGGGATTTTATGCGAGCAATCCTGACGAACAGGATATTAGAATTCCGCGAATCTGGCGGGGACACCTCCCCGCTTTTAAAACCATAATCGTAAAGAGTCGAGTCTGCAATGCGGGCACGACGTGGTATTCCTTTAAAATGTATTCATACTATATCAAATGTATCGTAAACGTATTTCAGCTCTTGTGGGAAAGGATTCTGTGAGAATTGCATGTGGGGTGATAAATTAATACTATTAACAGTATCAGTCGTTTCCTTTTGGAAATCCATTTTTATCAAGTATTAACTGCAGATGATTATTGTTGAGACGATTTATAGCTGATTCCTATAAAATATTGAAACCGGAAAGCGATCTAGTTATAATTGTGAATGCAAAAGTCGACCTCGATAATTAAGGATGTTATTAATGTATACTTGTAACGTGCTATCCAAAAGTTAACCGTTTTCGAGTTATTTGACTTTTAAGATTATCATTTTTTAATTAATCTTTTTGTCCAAATTTCAGCTTAAAAAACAAGTTTATTTTTTTTGCTGTATTTAGATATACAGTATTATAAAAATGTGTATTGTTGTAAAAAAGTATTATAAAAATCTTTAATACATTTCGAATCAAATGCCGTCAGTGCAAAGTGGCTGTTCAATAACCATTTGAATATAAATGTTTTCACTGTTTCAAACTTCAAGTCATTTTAAAACGAAAAAGTTTCATGAAAGTTATTATGCAGACAAAAAAAACTAAAGCTTTCAAAAAATTATGATAACAACATGTTTTATTTATTATCAAAATGTTTAAAAAGTTTATTTGATTCAGGGTATTCCAAGTGAAAATATTTGATTAAGGGTAAAATCAACAAAATATTCATTAAAAAAGAAAATTTTTTAAAAAATTATTTACTAGTCATAATTCACGTTTTACATGACCGCATTTATTTTTAATACAGATCCCCATTCGTTTTCGTAACCCACATTTTACGACCGCGGTTGAAAGATTCCGCCTCATTTCATCAGCCGCGTTGTTTATTTTTAGTTTTAAAACATCTACGCTTTCAATTGGGGTTGTTTGGCTATAGAATAGACCAAGGATATCAATATGCCCTACACATATATATGGGACCATGTTCTAACATCAAGAGGTAAGTGAACAGGCTTTTATAAGTTAGTGCGTTCAACATCTTAGATTTATTCACCTCTTACAATCAGGTGGGATTCTTGTCAAGCATGAACTTATTTTATGTAGAAAAATATCAATCCATTTGTTATTTGAACCGGCCGTCACTCTGCTGCTCCGTTTCGATTCGTATCGCGTGTTGCTCCGAGTAAGAGAGTTGTACTTTTTACATGTACACATTTAAATAGCTACATTTTATCATACGTTATCAGGTTGCGGTTTCTTAAAGTAATTTAATACTATCTAAATAAAATAAAATTGGGTACAACCTGACTTTCACCGCTCAGATCAGTGCTCGGTCTCTTATCAAATTGATAATCTTGAAGCATACGCACCACGATGCTTAGTTGTACAAATAACTGAGGTATCGGAATGTGGCAATAACCTCAAGCGACGGTTAACATTCACTCCGAAGCACAGAAGCGCTTAAGTAATGTAGTTACACGCGATCACTTGCTAACTCAATCAATTGACAAAGGACAAATGTGGATTAAAAAAAATATATTGTAAATCTCCTAAATGTCTATTTCTTACGATAGCTATGCGTATCAGTGTAAGGTTTGACTTGAGAGATGCCTTCACTGCATTTGAAAATTCTGTACTGAATCACATTTGCTTCACAGCAAAGACAACGTGTGAAAATCAGCGGTCTTAAGATTTCTTCACGATTTTCTTAAAGGTGTATGAAATTTGCAAATGTGCACTTGAACTGTTTTCTAGATTTTGTCCTTCATTAATTCTAAGAGAACACAAGTCTAACCTTCTTGAAGTGAAACTATTTTAGTTTATGTATTTCATTTTGTATAAAAAATTAAACTGGTATGTGTAAAAAGTTGTGTGTCTCCAGAGAAATACACCAACGTAAACATCATAATAAATTTTGTCGTTTTCTGTGACGTTTTTATCAGACATGAGTCTTTTACATTTTTATAATAGCATAGAATAGAAGCGCTTAAAACTATTCGCGGGAGTTATCGAAAAAATGTCTCAAAGGGAAACCGACCGACTCCGCAAAGAATCCTGCCAAAGGTTCATTCGCGCACACTGCGGACGGCGTATAAATATCCAAATGGAATTTCATAAATATTTTTGATATATTCACGGTCAGGCTTTTCATTCTTTGCAAGCGTGGCTTATCTGGATTATCCTGGGGATTTTGTTCGGAATTTTTTTTACCTTGTTTGTTCGCGTTTGTGTGTCTGTTTATTTCGTGTATCTCGCCTTTGATTTCATTTGTCTGTACTTTTCCCGGAAGCTAAATAACAACATAGCACCTTCTCCACAATCAACATCCTCGATTAACGTTATAAGGTTTTTTGTATGAGACTATTTCTACATTGAGAATACGCGTGCCATCCCCATTCTAAATCGCTTGCTCGTTCGCTACTTAAACTTAAAAATAAGACCTTTGCAGTCACAAATGCTACTGACATGTTCCTAACAGTCATGAATGAAAAATACTGAAATTGATTATTTGCTTTAAATATACAAGTTGCTTGGCTCTGTCTGTGTAATAAGTAAACTCGCTTATTCAAAAATAAACCTACTTTTGAGATAGCAGCTGGCAAATAGGTAGACGGGCAACACGAGAAGTGGCACCGTACCGTTGCCCGCTAAAAAGGAAGTGAGGAAGCGTCAAATTCGACTATTAACAAGATATTCAAACTTACCGTTAAAAAAATCTCTGTGGACTTGATGGAGGGTATAGTTTTCAGGGCAGGTAAATAAACCCAACACCATGTATGAGTGCCATGGGAAGCATACAGCCTAGCGATGTCCCAAAACATCTTAAGAATGGAAAGAACCCTTTAAAATACAGATATGAAACAAATCAATTTATACATATAATAAAATTCTAACTGATCGTTACTTGTACATGAACGATATATGAGAAAAACTATTATTGGGGGTCTGTTTAAACGCAAAAGAACCCAAAACAACAGTTGTTAGAATTTTTGTCTGTTTGTCTGTGCGTTTGTGCGCGCTAATCTCAGAAACGCCCTACCGATTTCATTTCATTTCATTTCGTTATGGTTTTCACTATTGTGTTGCACTAAACAGCAGTTAATATTTAAAGTTTGTTTCAGTCCGATCCGTCCATAAATTAAACAGTTATAAATTAATATAATCATTTGTAACTCACAGAACGAGAAAGTCCAATCCTTAAACAGTGCAGGTGCTAATTTTCAGCGTAAGGCATAATTTTTCTGAAGCGAAGCGAGGGCAGTTTGATAGTAATACATAAAACCAAACCTGAATTTCCACTATCGCCACAGGTAGAACTAGAACTATATCAATCCTCATCAAACCACGGCTATATGTGTGTATGATACGAGCAATATCATACATACATGCCACTAAATATCAACAAAGTATTACAATATACATATAGTGGTACGTGTCGAAATCGACATTACGATAGTGGGTCAGGTAAATATGGCATATATTCGCCCCTTTTGCCTAACTTATAAGGGCGAGAGTAGCTTGAAGTGTCCCAGGTAGATGTTATTGGTACCTGGGGGTTTTTTATTGCCGCTATTGTTTGCGACCAACCCTTCAAGAAACATCGAAAGGCTGCCAACCGCCTCATTCCGGCCAACCTTTCGAGATTAACAACAATAAAGTAATTGAGCATGCGTAAGATACCTATTTGTAATCAGTCTGAAATTTTGCGTCGTTTGAAGTCGGTTTTTACAATCCACTTGTGTATACTATTTAAATTTTACGGTGCTCGCTCACACGTTAAAAACTGCGGATGGTGAACGTCACGAGTCAGTCACCTGACAAGGCATATCTTTATTAAAATTTAATAATTTTCGCCTCCGACGGTAAATGGGAGACACGTTTTAATTACCCTATATACATGTATGTATACACATACTATTCTGCACCAGTGGCTCAAAAATCGGAGTTTTGCCGCCGTAGCTAATGTCATGTTCCGAACATAAAATGCTCATATTATATTTGTATGGTCGATCATGAAATGGAAAAAAAAATCTTGTATACGTGTGAAAATATGGTTGGAGTCCTCCTAAGCGACTCGATTGATTTTGATGATTGATTGATGGTGTGTTGATGGATTTTTGTGTGTGCGCACAAATGCAGGTACGAACGCCGACACACAACACAACTGCATTTAATAAGTTTACATTGTTTTTACGCAATGTTATATTTTTACTTTCGTGTTTTTTATAAACTAGTTTTAACTAGTGCACTACGCTCGCTTTGCTTTTGAAGACTCCCCGGGAGCAGACATATGTGCGCTGTGAAAAGTAAAGAAAGCAAAGAATCATCTAGTTATGTTCAGTGCTTTTAACTATATACATGAACATACGGACGGACACAAAGTTCCAAAATGTTAAGGCCTTTATATTGATAACAAATTCTACCGACATTAAAATTTCCAAAAACATATTTCACGTACTAATTCGACACCGTTACAAATTTATTGATAGCACTTATATACATAGTTATGTAAATAGTGTCAGGATACACGGGTTCATGAAAACGACAAATTACTCAGTTTTGCAGACACTTTATTGCACTTTAACAGTCGCTTCGCTTCTTCGCTTTCGCATTCAAGATCCGAATTACCCGCGCGTGGCCAATACTCGCTATGTATATCGAATTCCGGCCCTTATCAGATTTTTCTACGTCTATCGCGTCAAATCAATAATAATACCCGGAAATCGATAAATAATAGAAGCTCTGGTTAAGACGACCCGTACGCTGTTTTCGCCTGATGTACTCGGTGTAGATTTTATCACTCCCTGTTTTTTTATAGCCGATATTGTTTTCTGCTGACCCTTCGTGTATCTATGTAACAATATAAAAAAAAATCCAATATTACCCAGAATTTCCCCCAGCAGATCGGATATATTTTGAAGATTTTCTATCGATAAAAGAAGGTGCTAAAGGACATCCCGTTTTTGTTTCAGGTTGCAAGGGATGACACCGACTGGCCCAGTGTAACACTTAACACGGTGATGGTAAAGTGCTGATCCAGTGTCCAGTGTGAAACAGTATAGTGTTTGTGGGGCATGTGGTTGTGATCGCGGACGCTGACGTCATCTGTCATGGTGCTGTCATGGCGCGTGCTGGCGCTGCTGGCAGCGCTGCGCGCGTGCGCGTGTCTGCCGGAGGTGGTGTACCACAACCACTTCGCCGTCCACGTTCCGGCCGGCGAGGAACACGTAGATGATATCGCGATGAGGCACGGTTTCGTCAACCATGGACAGGTAAGTCGTCACTCTGGTTTTTTTTTGGACGTATGTCACATTAGAAATATTTAAGTATTTGTTATGGGACAAGGCTTAGGCTGCGTTTTCACCTACATAGTGAAAGCTTTTCATTATTTACCAACTTTTGTCCTTATCTATTTATACTGTTTTTTTAACAAAGTAGTCGGTGACGACACGACTAAACTCTAGGTTATTTTATCTACACCGAATGTAGTCTTACTAAACTTTTTTCATCTGTACTTGAATTAAAGATATGCGATCAGTAAAATAATTGTATTTTTTGAGAAAATCCTTTACGAGAACTCTATTTAGTCCATGTCAGCGTGTGTGATACACTCGTATACTGCTTGTTTGTTGTTGATTGCTCGCACTAGTTCGTTAATTTGTGCTCACTTCTACACGACTAGCGAAAACGTGGAACGCTGTTTGGTAGGTAGAACGTCATAGGGTTTTGTAACCTAGCTAATGCCCTCTCGGGTCACTTGATTCAATGTCATGTCAGGGACAAGTACTGTAAGAGGGCTTTTTGAATCTCCGGAACGAGCTCATTAGGCATCGCGTGGATGAAGCGCCCGCGCGTTCACAATACTCCCATGAGATCCGGTCCTCGGTCACGATCCTGATCCGATCTTTTATGTGTCGTATATCCGCTATAGTATTTGTTGAAGTGTTTTATATCGGGTGAGAATGTAAGTGGTCACATTTTCTTTTTATCCTATTACATTTTTCCATTACTTCAAAAATTCACCTCGATAAAATATTTCTATTCATAGGCAGGTAATTTAAGCTTAAATCTACCTACGCTTTTGTCTATAGCGGGCGGCTAATGTGGTGTAGGAGTATTTCGTTCACAATATTTTATTTATATTCTGCCTATAGCAGGTGAAATGTTCAACGTTTAATAGGCGAAAGTAATGCGGTTCAGATATTAATAAATAGAGGTGAGCTGTATAGATTTTTGAATCACGTGTTAGCATTTATAAATAAAAAGTCATGTATACGAGTAGGTTACTCAGGTTAGCTCGAAAATGTATATGAGTAACTACCTGTTGTTAATGTCATTGTCATTATATGTCATGGAGAAAACGATAGAAAAATAAGATTGTTGGAATCTGAAATTGCATCGATACTATCAGGATGTAAAATTGACTCGGAACTAAAGAGTGATTCCTGGAGCAGGTGTTTTATTATAATTATAGTTATAACACACGCTATTGAATTTTTTTGTGGAATACGTAAATAAGCAGCATGTGCAAGTGCGGATAGTCATGCGCTTGTAGCTAGTTGTAGTTGTGTGGTAACTGTAAAGGCCCTTTTGAATTTACATCAACATACCGCTATTTGACCCCCGCAAGGTGCTATAAACACATCGCTTTAGAAAAAAAAGAATACTATGGTAGATATAATTGTACTTACTAATGTATTATTTTAATTTTCCCATGCAACTATAATATTGCCCGCAATACAATTGATGCGGCCCATCTCAGTTCAAGTTGTGCGATAACCTAAATTGTAGTTCTTTATTATCTACCTGACTTGTAAAAGTTTCATTGACATTGCGACTCAGAAGACTTTAATGTCTCATAATAAGTGAGCGAAGTACAAACTTACTGTCCTAATTGTCAAGAAGCAAAGTTAGACTGCATCGCAACGTTGAAATAAGCGCTATTTGGTAGTTGGTCACATTGTACGAAGTTTTGTATAATGAAACGGCTAGACTGTGTATGATGATCAAGATGATGACGGATAATAAACAACTAAAATAGCGCAAAAACATTGAACATATTTATAAATCATGTTCTATCCACGATACCGTAGCCTACGAGTAGTTGGAAGTGACTGCCGAGTGAGATTTCGCAGGTCCAATTCCCAACCGGATTAGACATTTAAGTGACAGGTAAGTTTGTTATTAGGTTCATGGTTGTTTGTGATGTTATATTTGTGTACGAAGTGTGTAGAGATGTATGTATATATATATATGTATTTTATCACATAAACTTAGAT
The DNA here is from genome assembly GCA_018251895.1 of Agathymus mariae mariae. Classification (NCBI taxonomy): domain Eukaryota; kingdom Metazoa; phylum Arthropoda; class Insecta; order Lepidoptera; family Hesperiidae; genus Agathymus; species Agathymus mariae. Next base: position 9,138 of record DWPT01000697.1, read on the forward strand.
GTTGCCCTGCTAGTCATGTTAGTAAGAAAATGGTCATCGTTAAAAAATAATTGCAAGAATCTGAAGTATACCTCACGACGAAACTTCAGTGCCGATTGCATTTAACAATAAGCTTTTTTCCCGTCTCCTTGCTTCTAGAAGAAACAAGAAATTGTTAGTAGCTTATCCGTCCGGCAGCCTTTCAATTAAGTTCTCTGTGATTAATGGCGTTAATATCCGAGACGGCAGCTTGTTGCTAAATATTTTCACGTTAGAAGCAGAATACTTTACAGTTAAGGCTACTGTGTACACGTGATTTTCTTATCGATTAAATCAATATTACCTCAGCTCTTCTGCATATTTGAAGGGGACTAACCATTCAATAAGATCAAGCTTCTATACATACATTTGTCGGAGTACGGTGAGATACAATAGGAGGCAACGCCACTTGTTTAAAGATGTACTTTAGGAGTTGACTTTGTGGTAGTAAATTAATAAAATATCCTTTGTAACAAAGTTCAGCATTATAAAACCGGAACAAAATGGTTTCCGAAAAGACAGATCAACATAGAAAATTATGGAATAAGGGAAGCAGGTCTGCATTGGTTAGGAATCTATCTTAAACAACGAAAGCAATATGTGTAACAAAGCAGTCAATAAAATAAGGACGTGGTAAAATTTTAATCTGAACTTAGGCACAATGATAATGAAGTCCCACAGTGCAGTGTTATTTCTGCTGTATATAAATGACCTTCCGGAAATTACAAGGCATCAAACAACGTTGTTTGTTGACGACAACAATAATATGACAGTAGAATTTTTTTTTATAAAAACTAAATTCTACTTCTTGAAATAACATTGAACAATCAAATTACTATGCATGATCATATCGAGAGTGTTTGTAAAAAAATCAGTAGATTTGTACCTTCTTCTCATTTCCTAGCCGACAACGCATCAGTGATACCTTTGGTTTTGCTGATGTCCACGGGCGACGATGACCACTTACCATCAGGTGGCTCGTCTGTTCGTTTGTCGGCTATTACCATAAAAAAAAGGTATGGCATCTAGTACGGGGCAACTTTGGTCATGTTAGTAGGGTTTTTCTTCTCCAAAAAAATATGTGTTCGGCCTATTTGTAACGCAACACGTTGCATGTCCCGTCGGCCACTATTCCAATATTTGGAAATCCTAACTCTTAAATATTAATATATTATGGAAACATGCCTCTCTTTATACGTAACCGTAAATGTTTATTCCTTACCGCCGATCAAATACACCCAATAAACACTAGTTGCCCAAACATACTGGTTCTAAACGACACACCACGTACTTCGCTGCTAATTGGACTGGTATCTTATTCCTGTGCTGTGTGTATTAAAATATTTAATGAGTTACCAGAAGATCTGAAACTGTTAACGTAACAAATTCTTTAAAGCGAAGTCGAAGAACTTGCTTTTAAAGCAAAATTTTTACCCATTAAAAGAATATTTTGATACAAAGGACATTGATAATATTGATATTTTCTTACTTATTGTGTATAAGGACATATACACAATAAGTATGAAAATTAAAATAACGACATTGAAATTATAACTTATATTTAAATATTTGTATTGTATTTTTATTAATTATTTTATAAATTAGATTTGTTTTCGTAAAGTAAAGTAAAAAATGCGTCTAATCCTATCTTTGAACTTACTGAACAAACGAAACTCATAGTTTACTCGGTAAGAATTATTAATAATAAATAGTCCTCTATTAATAATGCCTTAAATTACACTATTTGGCACATCGAATTGACAAGACGCTTGTTTACTTCTATTTATGAAAAAATCAAATAACACGCCTAGTGCTCGAATTGTCCAAGTGTTGTTCTCATAAGTCCACGTTGCCGACTGTCGGGCGGTCGTCCAATTAAGTTCTCGCGGTGATTAACGACGCTAATGTCTAACTGCACGAAGTTGCCCGGCTCTCAGCTAAATATTTGCTCGCGAGCTACAACGCGATTCGAGTGAGCTTTAAACAACTAAGGGCCGGGACTCACGGTGCGTTGCGCTGCAATCCACTAACTAATACGATACGTCTCGAAAGGTACGAACTGTCGCTGCTTTACAATCGACTGAGCTCCGTGCTTAGAATGACTGTGACGTCGGAGGGGCGCTTATAATCGTTTGCACAATGCTGCTTGTCTTTTTTCATCGTCTGTAAATGCTACGCGACCTTCAAGAGCGTACTGTACGTTACATTTCTCTGTAAAAAACCGATCAAATACGAACTATCGTTTTTTTTCTCTCATACGGGAGGAGGATGGTGAATGCTCATGCATATCAGCGCACCGGCTACGCTGGTTATATGGGACTCACCGGAGTGCCCACCAGTTGGCACCAACCGTCGTTGGATATGATCCCGTACTTTAGATTTATATCTAAAAAGATTCCGTTTCATATAGAAAAGGATTTAGAATTTTTACGTTTTCTGTTAGCTCGTGTGTCGTCTAAGTTATATTTCCTTATATTTCTTTAAATTTAACTTGCAATATTTTTCAAGGTCGGGGTGGATAATTTTCGTGTATTTCTTATATTTTTTAAGCTGTGCATTAAAAAAAAAATAATAGCATATAGGTAAAAATATATATGTGATTCTCGTAACGAGCTCTGATATTTGTAATGTCACATCGAGTTGTTGTTTTGCTTTTATTTCTCAAATTTACACCTAAAACTTATGGTGCAAAATTAGAATTATTTCATTGCATACCTACATGCATTATTGATTTCCATTCCTGTCTATTTTGGGTCTTATTAAGGAGAAAATTGATTGTGTCACAATCGGAAACACAGGAATTATTATATGAGGATTCCGTTTTTTCATTAGATAAACAGATCACGAAAAATTACATTTATGACGAAAATTTTTATTTATGACGGTATTGAGAAGCCACGCGTGCCGTTGCAGCAACAGATAATATGGCCTGGTTTTTAGTTTATGACTTGTTATTTAAGTTACTGGTTCTGAAGCAAATATATAGTAATAAATTGAGTAATTGCGTTTGAGTAATATAATTATTATTTACTAAAGAATGACGCGGTTATACAACGATCCATGTGTGAAAGGCCTAAGATGAGTTAGTCACGTGCAGAGAAAGAATGCTATTGATACACACACAATTAAAAAAAGGTTTAATTTCCACAAAACTTGAGGGCATGTACGCATCTTGTAGACTACAAGAGGATAATAGGTGCAACAAAACCAGTTGTGTCTGAGTTTGGCCTCGCGCCAGCCCCCGGAGGCCTTCACTAAGCCGTGGCCAGTAGTGCTAAAAGCCTCGTGTTAGACCAGCTTTACTCTTGCCAAGTTCTTAACACATTCATTGTGGGAGACAAAATGTTTTGAAATATCAGCCCGTATTTTTATATTTTGACTGAAACGGTAAACTTGCCTGATGGTGGATTCGGAGAGGCGGATGATATTATAATTTAATATCTTAATAATATAACTGTTGGTAGTTTCTCTGCCTGCGAAGAAAAGTGATCGCGCTTTGTTCTTGGGCTTTTCTTAATCACAATTATATAATATATTTAAAAAAAGTAAAGTCCTACTTCAGTATTTTTTTATATTAGTTACTTTTTAGTAAATAAATACAATTAATATAAATACGTATATACATTTATATCCTGCTCAATATCTACAATAATATAAGTAGATTTTTTTTTCCATGCAACACTATACGCAACTAACGCAAATATTAATTAATTTATTAAATTTAATTAATGAATTAATATTTAAAAAAAACTATAATAACATTAAGTGTCATCCACTATAAGTTTAAAAAAATGTATTTGAACTTGAATCAATAAATAAAGAGTGTTTTATTAACGATAGAAAATTTGAACAAGATACATAAATATAAGAAGGGAACAGTGTCTCTCAATGTACCTACATGCCATACACAAAACAGGGAATTATAATAGGTAGTGTGTGTGTGAAGGTTTATTTTATGTGTAAATTATTGTTCATCTACTTTGTTTGTACTATAGCACACATTGTAAAAATATATTATGACGTGTTTCAAAATTATACAGAATGTCTTCAAGTTGTGTGTGACCATTGATGCACTAACCACCAGAACATATAACATCCAAAGATATACACACATACATTGGAACGCAATAAGTGCAAATAAAATTAACTCTGTTTAAGTGTCAATATACTGTATTCCATTTTTCAGCACCACAAATTATCGACACGGGATATCGGCTGGTGGACTTAGGTTTAAAGAAAATGAAACGGCCTCTCACTTCGGGTTAATTTGTATACAAATAGTGCATTAGAGGATTTTGAATATGTCGCTGTTCGTTTAAAATTAGAAGCTTGGCACTCGTCCAAAGTAATTCCTCCCTTGACGTCTGATGTATGTTGGTGCGAGTCAGTTATATGACCGAACAAGTTGTTTGAAAAGCTACTAATAGAGCAGGTAGGGACCGCTTTTACGATCGCCTGGTAAACAATAAATTATAGTTTTTAGGACGTTTGAAGTCATACAGTAATTGTTTATATTGTGAGAAACTTACCCAAGAATGAATTTATCTATTACTCGCACTGCATTGCACTCGCGCAACAGAAAGTGGGCTCTTCACTCTCGCCTTGATCGTGTCGGTGATGCCTTTGCTCGTGTGTAATTTATGGATATGATTTTTTAATCATACATTTTTTAGAGGTGGGTGCAGGATCCGAACTCTTGTCGCCGATCGACGAGAGAGACCGATGGTCAAACCACTGCCTAATGGTAGTTCACCCTTTGCTACTAGTGTAGCAGGTAGATATATATATTTTAAAATAAATAATGCATATTGATTCATCGTCTGCTGACAACATAGCTCCCAACCTGTATAAAAGTGTAAAATAAATAATGGTTTAAATAGCTTATAATAACAAGACATTTGTGACATATATAACAAATTTCAGTACAAAATATCTCGTATGACTAATTTGTATTTATTTAGGTTTTTAAACCTTGCGCAAATGTATTCAAATTGGACGCAAGTTGATCACGTAACGTCCTTAAAGTTTAGCTATTCGCTCGCTCGTTTGTAAATATATTTTCGATTTATCAAGTAGTTATTTTTTTTGTAATACATGGCAATATTTCTATAGAGTTATGATGACAGATGGAAGCCCGACATTAGTGTCAATCTTGCCAAGATTTTATCTCCGTCACCGTAGCCTATATAATTTTGTCGAAATTCAGTAAATTTAAAAGTATGCGGTATGATATGCACTTTAAAGAATATCCCGTTACCTGCCCATCTAACACAAACCTACCAAAGTAACTAATATTAACTCATAGCTAACTAATATAACTGACTATTGGAAAGTCGGCCCTAAAATGTATTGCTTACTTGGTTGTTATATATGAAAACGTTTAGAGTAAGTTTGTGAGTTGAATTCAGGAGTTAACTCGCCGCGGTTTACTCGTTTATGGTTTAGTCTGGCGCAACGCCAGCGTGTGATGCGTCCCCTGGCGGTTGATACGTGTACACTGCGACTTAGTTTTATTGCCGAGTAAATTGTCTGTGCTGAAATAATTTAACATTTTTAATAGCGCCTTTTTTAAGTATTTTTTTTTATAGCACGTAATGAACAATGATGAAAGGGTAAATTTTATGATGCAACGTAAGTTGTAAGCGATGATTTAAACAATCGATGCATTTTTCACACATTTACTCACTACAACCTATATCGTCCCACTGTTGGGCTCAGGTTTCTTCTCACAATGACACGGGTTAAAGCCGTAGTGCGCCTTCCTTTAGATTTGGTGACGTACGTTTTTCGAATTCCCTACGTCAAACTATTAGTTACGCTGGTTCCTTAAACGCTTTCAAAGTAGAAATTAAAGAATACAACTTTTATTTCCCGTTTCTTACGACCCTCAATCTTTCTCTACAAGTTGCCCACTTACCTTATACTTAACATATTGCAACTTGTGTGAAAGCTATCTTCTATTTAAATTATTTTATTCTATTCTCGCCTACACCCTGATACACGTTGCTATACTTATAACTTTTCACCATAAGGTTGTCTCGAAGAAATAGGTTTTTATCGATAAAACTGCATATTGTATTATGTTTACACAGATTTTCCATGATGTCGTGCTACAGTGTACATTAAAGAGTATTATTATTGTTAAATTGTATTTCTCAATACAATACTAAAAATACAAGCCTAATTTATGGCTATAGTTTTTTTCATGTTCAATACATCTTGTGAATTTGTTAAAACTTTTGTTAACGATATTTAATGTTGCTTTTGAGTCCGGTTTGTTAAATGTAACTAAAGTGCCATACGTCTGAGAGTCCATGACTTGATAACAGCTCTACTGATTTGGCTAATACTGTCAGTACAAGGTTATATAATAAAATTTTTGATAATTCAGAGAAAAAGTTGGAAACTTGAATAATATTTGTTTATGAAAATTTTAATGATTAAATTGTGATGTTTACTTTGAGAGCTCTGTTCAATGGAAGGTTCTGTTGGATAAATCCATTCTTGACGAACTGCCTGACTGTCAGTCACCGCACAGCCTAAATTACATGTTTCTGAAAAAAAAAAAAAAACACTAGGAATCTTTAAAATACGTAATTGTATTTTTTTTATTTAAATTTCGAATTTGAGCATGTAGCTTTTTTATATGTGAAAATTCTGTGATGATGATATGTTAAAATTTCACCATTTATGCAACTTCGCTGAAACAAAGCTGCCGCGAGCCGCGCACCGTGTTAATGATTTAATTCAACTCCGACTCAGAGTTGTACTTAAGTAGTTTATTGTTGTTCCACGGTCGGGTGAATAGAAGCATTGCTGTCGCTGGCTTTATACTGTTTGTATTGTACTTGAGTTGAGATCACTTTAGGGCACTGAAGTAAGTTCAGTTGTTTGTCGGCGACCAGGGAGGCCGATTAGGCCGATTAGTTATTAGGTGTATAACTTGGTCTGAGGTTCGGTTCGACGAAGGAATTACCCTAGCGTTGACTACCTGTTGGTAGCAGTTGTCGCTAGTTACCGTCACTATCGGACGAAAGGTGCCGGGTTCGAGTTCAAGCGACAGTTAAATGCTTGTTGACGGGTCTTTATTGTTTATGATATCTCTATTGTGTGTGCACTGCATCGCAGTCATAACTGTAGGAATTATAATTATGTACACGTACTATTGTTACCATAACGATATTTGATGGCGTTTGATGCAGAACTGGAGCACGGATACATCGAAGGGCGAAGTTTGCGCCCAAATATAACGAGCCAAGATGACACACCAGGAAAGATATATTCTCCGGTAATTCGGCACATATCAGCGAAAGATGGATAGGGCTATCAGTTGTCGTTGGGTTGTATCATTAACAATTGTCTTAATAAGTACTAATTTTAATAGTTTTTTAATGAATATTTATTTTCGGTTTTCGATTTTTTTTTTTGTTTTATGTGTGCACATCGTAATGTCATTCGTAAGCAAAAATAATGTTGATAGAACTAGAAAACCGTAACTAGGCTTCGTGCTCTTTAGGATTGTCTGGTAGAGAAAGCTGACGCCAAACAAGTACAAAGCCGTTTACCATTCGCAGTAGTGTTTAGGTTCTTAACCTACCTAACTAAGTTACTATTATTATTCTTATAAAGTCACTTATCAAATGTTCTCAGTGCCTTTTTGGGTATGATGGAGTAATTTCATGGAAGTTAGTTAACTTATATGAGGGGCTTGTCCGACTGCTTGTCCACAAAAATCACCATTTTGTCCCACAAATTTTGACAGGTTCAAACATTTTGAAGTAATAGTAAGATACATACATCAACAGAATTCATCTACCTCCAGCCTCTTACGTTACAACGTACCTCTTATCATTAAAATTATGTTGAAGTGTCATTGAATGTTCTTGTTTACTATCAAAACACTGAAGTAACTCCCAGCCTCAGGGACCCGATCGTATTAAACCTTCGTGCGCCCGAGTGTTCTCAATAAGATTAATCTGAATCGAAAATTACCGTGGTGTAGTTTTAAGGTGAATTTTATTATCAATGTCTTCAGTTTGTTTTTTAATGTGGAAGATAATGTATAACGGGGAGTGAGCTGTTTCATTGTTTTAAAAATGTGTGACGTCAGCATAGCTTACTAACTTCACTAGGGTCCACGATAGCTACTTTGAACGCTAAATTTCTTCAATTTTTCGAATTATTCTTATATTTACTTGAGAGCTCCGTACTGTTCGACGATCCGAGTCCAAGTTAGTCGCTGTGCGTCTAACAGTCATATTTATACAGAAATGTTGGTTATTCCCACGTGATACAAAAATCAATTCACAATCCTTTTTAATTATGCAATGAATTTAGTCTTTGATCTAGATAAATAATAATTGTGAGTTACTATCATTTTTATTAACTGAAATCAATTGATAACTATAGCCGCAAAGATTCAATGATTTGATAAACAGTAATAGAATGACACATTTAACTTGTGTTTGACGCGTCATGTGGAAGCTTGCTAAGGCTTTGGCGCCGATATGTATATTAAGTTATATAATGTTAAAAGAAAAACATATCAACTTTCAGAATCTGTTTCTTAGTTAAATTGCCGGACTAACGAGGATACATACCGTCTAATGAATAATGGTTACCACAGCTCATGGTTATCCGTAACACCAAAGGTATCATTGGCACGTTATTGGTTATTAAAGACCGCGCTTTTTAAGTGGGTCTCTGACTCACCCAATTACTTGGTTCATGGTCAGTGCCGTGAAGTTTAAAATTTTACATGAACTGAAATTGTGTGGTCGAAGTATCAGTAAAAAAAGCATTATAATTCAACCACGTTAAATAAATCATGGTTCATTCTAGAGAGAAATTAATTGGTTTGATTTCTCCTTATCCTGTTAGCTTTAGACATTTATTATTATTTGTCTTTCTGAAATATTTTTACCAGTGTTAAAACATGGCTTTGCACGTTTTTTTTTTTGTGAGAAATAAGTAGTACATTTTACAAATTTGTATTCCATTATTTTTATCTTTCTTTGTAGGCATATCATATCAATGTACAAAGAATACCTGGGATCTTAAATTGAAATCAGACATCTGGCTAGTTTGTTCTCTTTGATAATTAATGATGATTTTGCTAGTTTATTGAAGCAGTATACATTTAATTTGTTACATCGCTACTAAGTTAGGATAAACTTGTTAGTAGATATCGTAAGACTTTGCAACTTCGTAAGCTGTGGTAACCATTATTCATAGATGGATGATCAGGACACACACTTACAAGACATATAGACAAACAAGACCCGAACATGTAAATTTATCTATCACATAAATGCCTACTTCAACTGGAAATCAAACCCGGGAATATTTGCTCACCCAGAAAGGTCACTCTCAAGAAGTCTGCAGGCTCGTCTATTTCCATGCAATTCTATATTTAATATTAAATTAAACTGTCAGTTCGTCACTTTTTTAAATTGGAAGCTATTACGTATTCCTTATAAAAGTCCAGTCTTATTAAAAACGCTATTCCTGAACATTTTAAATTAAATTTTCACCAGCTTTCACAAAATCTCATACTAATGAAAGTGATGTGGATTTAATTGCTTTGAATACGCTACTCGGGTTCATATGATTTTGTAGTAGGTGGAAATATTTAGTGAAATTATTTACGAAGTATGCACGATGACGGTTTGAAAATATCTTTATTTTCAAGTTACGCTGCAAATAGAGAGGTTGAAACTACCCATTATGGGGTAATAAAGAAAGCAGCGCGAGTTAAATTTATAGTTGCATTCGGTGAGGATGCGAAGGTTGGTTCCCAATAATTATCATAGGGGCGCTGCAGTCAAAGGCGGTATGGAAAATAAAATGTAAAAGGAAACACATTTTGCCAAGAAAAATCACGATTACACTCTGCTATTATTTTCAGTGTTACCGTTCATTTTCCCGAATAACGTTAGGTGGTATTGACGGTGGATGGCTTCGGTATGTTTCGTTCGTTGTTGTTAGTAATGGTAGTAGGGCTTCGCCTTGGTATAAATATAAGCTATAAAAATATAATAAACACACCCTTCCTGCGCACTAAAATCTCTTGAGTAGATCCGGGTATACACAATTTAGATATTACAAATAAATTTATGAACAAACACTTCTGCCACATAATTTTTTCCTCCAGCCTGAACCGAATCCGAAAATTTCGATGGACAAGTAAAATTATAGACTGGACCGGTTGATGTTATTTTAATATGTATGTATTAAAAGTTGCAATGACAACTAAAACCAACTTTAACAAGACAAACAGTTCTATGTTAATTTACCGCTCCTGACGACTGAGATGGATCGCTTCATTTATAAGCGTCGCTGGCCCTAACACCCTTCAAATTATACTCATTTAATGTATCTATCTTGGATTGTTTATATATCTATAGGTTCCAGAGATAATTTAATAAAAGTGAGATTATTTTGACATTGGAAATGTCTTTTCGTTGGCTCCAGTATAGGCCCCGATTTCACGAAAAAGTGCAATCCCCTTATATCTCGGAGAGTTGTAAAGATATGATATTAAAAAAATGCTCCAAAGATGCCTATATATGACAGCTGTAAGATGCAAAAAGAATTATTCGAGCAAGTCAAAACGGAAAAAATTATGGCCGAAATAGTAAAAAAAAAATCATTTTTTTCTGAATTTTTGATTTTGGCGTTCGATATTTTAGAAACGAAGAATTATATCAAAAAATTGGGAAAAAATCCTCTAGAAAATTTAGGCAGCCACAATTTGAGCCTAAAATAAAGATGATCGGGTTAAGGGTTTACTCTGTAGCCTAACCTTTTTGAAAAAAGTCAAAACGGGATGGACTGCTCGCGTCCGTAGGAGGTTATTTGATCACTAAATACCCTACACGTGTCACCTGGATAGTGCAAAACGAGCAGCAACTCCGGTGGTAGGCCATAACATCGGCTGCCGGCTCTGGTTACCACCCATCAGACAAATTCGTCGTGTTCCGGCATGATGTCTGATGAAGCCGAATGGGGAATGGGTCTAACCAGTTGCATTGCATTAGCGGGACCGCTTGTGATGAGTTGGTCGTATGTTGTGTTGGAAGCTTAGCTCTGAGGGTAGCGGAATCCGAAGCACGGTGCACCGCTGGCCAACCGTAGTCAGTAGGGGGCCCAAGTAGTGGGACGGCCACCCACGAAAAGCTACCCCGCCAACTCCGAAAAATTCCGGGGTGGTTCCATCATGCCGCTTGGCGACCGGATGAGGGGACCTGATGGTTATCTCCGAGAGGGTTCGGGAATCCCCACGGTCTGCTGGCTAAGCCCCTAATGGCACGGTGACTTTGACTCTGTTACGGGGTCACTCATCATATTCACTCCTAATAAAATAAAAAGATAAATGTAAAGCACCAGGAAAAATAGCGAGGAAAAATGGATCTCACAGCGGTTGCACATATATTATAATAAAATTTGTTTACTAATAGATTATAATAAAATTTTCTTTCTATGTACCAAGAATCATTACAGACGCGCAGCGTCGTCTCCCTCACGTCGGCATGACAGGACGACGACAAGTGCGATAGATTCATTTGGGGAGGCCAAGCGCCTTACGGAGGAACCCTTTGAAAGAAGTAATGTAATATTCCTCGGTGAAAGGCGACAGGTGCTCCTAGCGCTGGCTGTATACGGATCTCGCTATGAAAAATACGCTGCTCCCCTCGGAATAACGTAATGCACGAACGTGTCAACGCGTGACAATAGACGCGAGACGCGAATAAAGTTTTCGTTTTCTTTGTGTTCGTAATAACGCGCAAATACACCAGATGCTCGCCGAAGTAAAGGTAATTCATATGACAGGAATGTACCCGCCGTTCTTCACGTGCATGTGTTTATTATGTCTCTCGTGTTGAATAAATATGATTTGCATTGTGCGTAATAAAGTCATAATGAAGGCGGGCTCGGGACGGAACGAAGGCCAGGCATTTCCTATGGGATGGGTGCCGCGTCCGACCGGAATATCGGGCGGAATACGGCCGCGCCCGGCACCTTAATGTGCCTTGTGTGAGCTGAGTTAAGGTCGCGGAAAAGGTTCGTTAAAAATATTTTATTGCCGACGTTCCCTGTATACGTGAATCGGATTTAGGGGACAATTATTTGTTATCTTCTCTGTCGCGTTATGCCAGGGATGGATTAAATATCCATCTTTTTGACTTCAAGCTAATGTTCTGCACTCGAACCCAAAGTTTGACTGTGGTCACCAACAAGCCAGCCCTCCCCTCCCGTGGTACTCTTTCTCTCTCTCTCTCTCTCTCTCTGCCTCCCTTGACTATAACGAGTAACTCATCTGCTCGTTTACTGATTACTACTATAAAACATGGTAGAAAATAAAGATTACACTTATTTAGTACACTAAAAACAAATAACCTTTCTGTCGGAAAAAATGTACGAATATTCCTCTATTCAAAATTGGTACACCATCTGTACTCGCCAGGCGGATCTGTACGTGAAAGGCGACCCTGACAGCAATGTATTGTCTTTTAGTTCAAAATGGATTACGCGCGAACCAAATCTATTGAACTCTTATCTCATGACGATTTAACGAGTCAAGCAGCGGGCTTATCGGCTTTCAGGGGTCTGTGTTTAATGGCTTTTCGTTTTTAAACTATTAGTTGCCACTAATTTTATTGGTTCGGTCAATAATGGTTTTTATAATTTAAGTTTTGACATTGGAAATGTCTTTTGGTTCGCTCCAGTATTGGCCCCGATTTCACGGAGAGTTGTGAAGATATGATAGTCAAAAAAGTCTAAAAAGACGTGTATTTACGAGAGCTATAAGGGGCAAAAAAAATTATTTGAGCAAGTCAAAAAAGAAAATAGGTATGGCCGAAAGAGTGAAAAAATATATATATTTTTTTCCGAATTTTTGATTTTGGCGCTCGATATTTTGGAAACGAAGAATGATATCAAAAATTTGAAAAAAATTCCTCTGGGCAATTTAGTCAGCTACAATTTGAGTCTAAAACA
>DWPT01000698.1:0-22151 GCA_018251895.1 Agathymus mariae mariae
GCTTTATTCTTTAACTTAGTTTACAATTTAGTATTGCGATAACAAAATTGAGCATTCAACATAATATATATAACGCTTGTTGCACTATTGTAAATTTCCGATGACACTGATGGCTGTCATATTCTACAGGGCCTCGTTAGCCTCGAACGTTCATGCTTGAGAGAATGAAAGGAATAGAATTAAATTAAAAAACTTTAGTAACTCAAAAACATCGATGTCTTATTTTTTTTATCAAAGCTCAAACACATTAAATATAGATACCACATCCGAGTTAGTTGTTTAAGATATATATACTAAATATACAAAATTTTAAATGAAGTATTCACGTTAATACACACACACACCACACACCACCATTTTACAACACGCACAACCAAATTAATTTGAAATTCAATCTAAAAAGATTATCCTTTACCTTTATGTAATATCTAGCGACCCCGTCCGACTTCGTTTGGGTCGGACAATTATTTATATATACATGATTATTAAAAATTCCATGTTTTTTGTCTTTGCTGATATTTATATAGCCTATCATGTGCGCAATCACGTGTTAACTGTACATTTTTATGTAAATTTTTATTAAGATAAGTCAAGCCGTTCTCGAGTTATAACGGGACATCATACAAACAGACAGACGAACAGCAGCTAAAAATTTTCAAAATGTTATAATTGACGTCAGTGAGTCATAAAACGAATATTTATCTTGAAATTTAACAAAAAGGTTCAATATACACACGGAGAGACATTATAGATTTATATCGTAGCATAAATTAGTACGTTTAGGAACGACTAGATTAGTTGTTTAGCCGCAAGGGAACCATTACTACGTCGCTTATACGCAAACTGACACGCCGAACCGTTGTCCAGGATATGGCTGCTTCCTGTTCTGGTACCCACAATACTGCTCCTGACATAACGACTGCTACATCTTCTATACATACAAATTTTATACTTTGAAAGAAATCATCGGAATCAATTATTTTGTTCTTATGTTTTTTTTCTAAATCTACAATATTAATAATTGCTTGATGACGTGTAAGTTCGCAGAACGCTCTATTGTGTCAGTTTCATATGATTTATAGATCTTGAAACTTCTGGATTGTATATGATTAAAATCGCTTTATTTCAGGAAATGGTACTCAGGAACAGGTTATATATTTTTAATTGAAAGGATGTAGAGCTTCTTATGTTATTATAGAAGTAAACCAAATTAAAACCGTTTTAAAGAAATGTGTATTTAAATCTAACAGCATGGTATAAAAGAAGGAAATATTGCTTAATATACAATGAATAAAGCAGGGAGTTTAAAAAAACAAGACTTATGCAATGATGGCCGCATACAATAGACGTATTGTATGCTAGCTCGATGCAAGATGCACTGTAAGAATCATGCACTAGTTTAAGTAATACGAAACTACGGCTGAAATGACGTTGCCCCCATCTACACATCTATTAAACTCCACGGGGAAACTGTTGAATAATTCATGTGTAATGGAAACATAACACTTTAAAATATTGCTCATAAACCTTATATTATACTCGCGTAGTATAAATTTGCAACACAATATAAATATACTTTAACGTACCTTAGTTTGTCTTTAGCCAAAAAGTAAATGTATAGTTCAATCTCGCGTTCCATCAGGCATCTAAGACTGAGTTAAGTCTATATTTGTTATCCCGTAGTGTCATACCCCGGCTCGGGGTTCCTCATATAAACAATTCCTCACAAACGAACTCCAGAACCCTGTTTATAATAACGTCACATCACCAGGACGACGGGAATTGATCATTGGTACAGTACTTGAAGGACCATCCCAAAAAAAAACACTTTATCACCAGGGTCTACTATAGCGCAGATGCGTAATTTTTTTTACCATCAGGAAGGCTATTTGGTGGCAAGTTACCACCGCCACCTATCAGTAACGCGTAGAAAAACGGTGAATTCGCTTATTCACTGGATCTACGTCTAGGGAACCTTATAATAATTGACGGTGAATTTTAGAAAAATAACCGGTTTACTACTACATCGTACTACAGCATCGTTGGGATTAATATAGGTGGTAAAAAATAAGCAACCTTAACAGGTATCATTGCCTTACATAATAATCATCAATTTTGCACTTCGAGCAGAGGTTAGCTTTAACATAGAGGCTCTTATATGTAATTAGTAAATTGCAGAAGGTTTATAGTAACCCAAGTAACATTGTCGATTCACAAGCCACACACACATAGGGCCATCTACCTGTGATGAAACCTTGCATGACGAGTAATGTCGAACATATAAAACATACGCTACATAAAGGTTACACATTTATGACAGTTTTTAAGTTAGTTAAATAGTAGCAGTTTATATGTAAAACTAGTGGAATAATGACAAAAAGGACGGTGTTCAAAGAACCTTAACATAAAATTACCGTAACTACATGTTAATCATTGTATTTTTATTTTTTAAACATTTTCATTGTACCGCATAGTAGGTACTACTAAACTAAATGACCAAACTGAGTAGAACTAAAGTAATACTTTAGTATTAAATCAATATAACATAAGTAACCTGATTTTGTATTTGAATACCCTAAAAACGTTAAATACCAATCGCAACTGACGATACCGATGGACATAAAATAATCACAAAACATTACTACAACATTTAACCCAGAACACAATAGGTACTGCGAAATAATGAAATTATAAGTTGGAGCTATTGTACTTAGGATTTTAACAAGCATTGTTGTAATATTGATATAAACCGCCTGAAGGAACGTCGTAGGCTTGTACCTCATGATCGTGAGCACGGAGCGGGTGCGCGGCGACGCAGGCGCAACGTGAACAGCCGCGCGACACGTCCCACAACGACGCGTCGCGGCGCGATGCGGCGCAGCGCGACTGGCCCGCGGACGCGCTGCCCGGGTTCAATACCCGAGCCCGCTCTTTCCTACCATCCACAATGGGATTCGTACCGCATTATGGCAATAAACCACCCGGGTTAAGACTTGCTGGTCTCGTAACATTCAATAAAAATTGTGAATTAGCATTCTTTAACAATTTTATCTCACCATGTGAGCTCAGAAATACAACATTTGTGATTAATTACTGAGATAATTTCAAATCTATTACCGTAACTTACTAGTTTAAACTAAATTATTGTATAAATAGCTATAGATAACTTTAAATATCTAAAAATCATTCTGGAGAACTGGTTACAAGTTCCGTTTCAAAGTAGAATCCATCAAAAACTAACCGGTATCTTTTATTTAGCATAGACAAATCAAACGCATATAAATATATCTTTAGTTGGGGGTAACATTTTTGTTTGGCTATTTTATATTACTAAAGGTTAGAAGGCTTAAAACGTGAAAACATTTGTATTTCAATTTTTTTATTATCATTGTACACTTATTTACACAGTCATTCTCTCTTCTAGTCATTAAGTATTATTGATAAGTTACTTACACTTACTTTGATGATTTTCAATATTTGTAAGTTTGATTAACTTTAACCAAAACATAATGAGAAAAGAGAGAGGTTTTTGGTGTTTGTTTTTTAGTTATGGTTATGATGTCGTGAGCAAACAAAAGTCTTTGACATTATTCAACTTATTTTCTTTTTAATACGGTAGTCATAAATCGTTCATTTGTATATATATTTGGTAATACAGGGAGGAATCGGTGAACCCAGATATAGCCAACGCAGTGTAAATTCATGGCACCTCTCCGTGTTAGAGGACAACTTAGCGCAACTGTGCAATAGTTGTAATGGAAATTGTTATCCTCAAGAAAGCGCAGTATTTACTTTCTGTGCTCGCGAATTAATTAGCTGATTAATTTTTAATGATAATAATGATTAAATTTTAATCAGTTGATTTGTTTTTTAAGACAATACAATATCAGAAAAACCTAGAACTGTCCCACAACGTCATTCACCTTTTCTCAAACAATGTCAGGTATGTATATAAGTAGAGATGCTTCCGTAATTCGAACTTGGGACCCGAGACTAAAACAGATTAATTTATCACTGTTTTGTGCTTGGAAACTATTTTTTACAATATTTAACCTATATATGTACAATAAAGTAAATAATATTTGCATTATAAAAAGTGGCTTACGAAACACGGTACTGTAATATATGTATTTAGAATGCATGCAATTGGAACGCATCTTTTTGTTATACGAATACTACAGAAATTTTGTTAGAACAGATGCGAAAGTGACAAATGTTTTAATTGGAACACGAATCATTATACTAATAACATTATTTTACTTCTTTCGTAACACGTTTGTAGTTGCAGAACATGCTTTACATCGCAAGTACATACTTTGCATGTTTGTAGATTATCATTTTATTCTATTTGTGGCAAAGAATCTTTCGACATAATTTGTACCATTTTCTTGTTCGGTTTCGAGTATCGATTCAAATTCGATTCAATTGTATCGATTTCTATTGCGCGTACTCGTTACAGAATATCCTGCAACCCAATCAATAATCAGTAATATTCTACACTCACATATGGGGGTTTTAATGACTTTCATCCATCCATGGCATGGCATGAGTCCATGAGCATGGTGCATCCTGCTAAACTACCGATGCCGACGGAGCAACGTAACCGACGTACCACTTTTCTGTAGGGTTGTCAAACAAAACTCATACTGTTTTTTCATTACACTTAATATTTAAATATTACCTTTATTCAATTAATTAATTGCTCCCAATAAGCATAAATATTTTGTTGGAAAAACAATACTTTATATAACCTTTGACCTTTACGAATAAACTAGATGCTTGAAATTTTTAAGTGGTTATGGCGATAATGACTTCAGACGTGGGTTGTCGGGAAATTATATAAATGACGCTTGTGGGTAGCAACTATAAGGTCAGCCTTGCACCCACACGCGCCTTATACGTAACTCGACTTAGCACTAAACACGAAGCCAGAATCTTTTAAAGTACGTATCTGTCGCCATATAAAATAAGGAAACGGAACTTTATTGCCCGTAACATAACGAAAAATATTCATTCAACAAAAAATTGGCATTTACACCTTTTATAAACTAAATCTATTTGCAACATTCACCTTTGCCTTATCTGGTAAACGGATTTTAGAACGGGCGCCGAGGCGCTAGTGGGCGCAATATAAGTGGAGGAAAAAGTTTAAATTTTAAAGATACATGTCACCATTTAATATATTAATCAATGAATTTCATTCTCGCAACTTTTCATATATATGATGTAATATATAAGTGGACTGTATTTACTCAAATTCATATTTTATTTTATCATACGAGGACATTTAAAGTGTACACAAACCGCGACGGCTTCTTCAATAGTAAAATATAACCAAGCAAAGAAAGTTCGATCACAGGCAGTCTTGAATGAATATCTACTGGTGCCAAACATAAATATCCTGAGTACTTCCATATTTCGGAGGATATATTATGAGATCAGTGGTTACCCCAATTAGACACAAGTCGTTAAGATATGTCGGACGACTTCAGATGGCATACATTCAACAAACAAAACAATCAAAATCCTCTTTATTGTACACCAAAACGTAGTAGTAATGAGACAGGGTTAGGAGTGCACAATAATGAAAAAGAAAACATATTTGTTTACTTTGTCAGCAGATAGCGTAGTTCCAAAAGTTGTTGAAGGATGATGTAAAAGAATTGATAAAAAAGACGTAGTGGTTTGAAATAAAATAAAATAAAAAAGATAATAAAAAACTAATGGTAATCATATTGAAAGATAATCTCCTTCACTAGTTTTTTGAATGATTCTAGTGACTGTGCACGTCGGATTGAAACTGGTAAGGAATTCCAAAGTCGCACAGCCCCACTGCGGTGAAGGATTGACCATAGAAAGATGATCTAGATGGCACTAAGAGAGAGAGAAGAGAGTTTGGATTAAACAGGACACAGTATAAAGCAGAAAGAATATGACTATTCCGGCGAAGACGTATTGGGAGCCACTTGAGCTTAATTCGATACTTTCTGAGTATATATGGCCAAATTTCCGAATACCAAATATGAATCGAATACAGATTTTTAAACTTTGGTTTAGTAAATAATGTAATATAATAATAACTTAATTTAATTTATAAATAAATCATTCATTAATCTGCATTGAAGAAACCCATACAAAAAGCCATTTTTTGGTTAAAAATAAAGACATTCTATGGTAACATTTCTGTCATCAAATATACGACCTTTCGAGACATATTTTTTTTACATTTAGGTTGCTATGTTTCATACTCGGTAAAATTGTGAGTTTACAATTGAGCAAAAGAAATGATTGGCAATGGATGATTAACACTTACCAACATGTAGCTTGTCTGCTTATTTGTCGGCTATTGACAGTTAAAAGGACTTAACTTAATCGTACTCATATGAGTACGATTGATTTTATAATACTTCATTATAAAACTGAACATCATGGAGGATCATTTATTTATTTATATTATTAACGGTAACATAAGCCGAGTTAATAAGACTAAATTGCACAAAAATATATAGGAAAGCATTTAACGATTAATACAGGAAAATAATAGTTTATTGAATTTTCGTTAATTTTCTAATATTACAAAGTGACAGGTATGATTTTGCCTTCCTTTGAATCATGATCCTCATGATGCGCATGCTTTAGAATTACCTCGAGTAATACAAAAAAAGTCGAAAAAAGACAAGAAATGCTCTCAAATGAAATGTATCATCTCATTAAAGTCGCAATACGTTTGTTATTGAACTCGTGTGTATATGTGACAGTAGAATTGTCATACGTGGGGAGTACTAAAAGTTTCGGGAATCAATAATAAAAAAATACTATTATCGGTTTAAAATGAATTTATTGTTTCTCAAAATATTCTCCCTTTGCGTCAATGCACTTTTTCATACGATTGAACCAATTTTGAAAACATTTGTGCTACTCCTCCGTGGTGATGTCAGATACATGTTTTTCATACTCTTCGACAGCCTATTCTGTTGATGAAAACTGTTGATCGCGTAGTTGGTTCTTGATTTTTGGGGACAGGAACGTCACACGGTGCCAGGTCAGGTCAGGTTAGTTGTTCGTTTTTCGCCTTCAAAAACTCATTTGTCTGTCTGAACTTGAATTATCGTGCTGTAAGAATATACGGCGCTTACCGTTATTTTCACGGAGTTTGTCAATAATTTCCGGCAAACAAATGGTCGTGTGCCAGTCACTATTCATAATACGACGATTTTCTAAAGCACCAGTCGCCACGTGTCCAGTTTTTAAAAAATAAGAAGCAATTATCCTCTTTAAGCCACTTTTCAAGCGCGCCACTTTGGTTGGTTTCGGCTCATCTCGAAAGACCCGTACGCTCGATTGCTGCTCTGATCTGGGATCGTAGCTATAAATCCATGTATCGACACCTGTCACTATGCCCCACACCAAATTTGAAGCCCCTTCGTTGTATCTGGCAAGCATAGCATGGCACCAAGTGATGCGGTCCGTTTTTTGAACATCAGTCAAATTGTGTGGGATCCATCGAGAACACAGCTTTCTCACACCCAAATGTTTGTGTAGGATTAATAATAATAATAATAAACGCTTACACACTCACACCCCCGCCATAGGATACCCTGTGTTGCGGGTGGAGTGGACATACACAAATATCACATCACGAACACCCATGACCCGAGAACAAACATTTATCTGTCACATAAATGTCTGCCCCTGCCGGGAATAGAACCCGGGACTCCCTAGCTCGGCAGGCAGGGTCTCTACCAACTGGGCTACGAGATCGTCTAATTCGTCGATTAAGTCGATTGACTGTATTTATCTAATTCTTATGTCAAAATATGTCCGGATCGCATGATAGACCTGTCTGTTTCGATCATACGGCGCACAGCATCAAGGTTTTTGTGGTTCTCAGCGGTGCACGGGCGACCTTCACGAATTTCATTATTTAAATAGTTGTCTTGCATGGTGCTTCTTTGCTAAAAGCAGACTGAAGCCGAACGAGACTGTGCTGAGCTACCAAGTTACATTTAAAATCGTGAAAAATCATGCAACGAAAATTTTCCTGAGTTAAATCCATTTTATTGTAATCACGCAATTTTTAAAATGACGCCACACTGTTAAAGCAATTGATAATCTGATGAAACAACTTGTATTCTACCGCTAAAGAGTTCCATTTTTAAACGTAGTAACAACTTTTTAAATATTGTTTATGTAAATTAGCAATTGCGGAAACTTTTAATGTCAATTATGTATTTGCTACCACAAAACCTAGTCTTACGATGTTTTATCCAAAATATTTTTTTCTTTTGAATGACCAATTAGAATTTTTAACGTAGCAGTATATTAATAAATACTGCTTCGGGCCACCATTATTTGATACCAACAAGACATTTACAAAAAAATATTTTATACATTAAATTTTGTCAAAGTAGGCGTTTATCATGGCTGCCAACATTATTTAAGTGCGGCGCCACACCATGTTGGCACTGCGCCGTAAGCAGTCATAGTGACGGACATTAAAAAAATCCAAGATGAGCAAATATTGCAAAAATGAACTGCAAATATTGGTTACTCGCCGCTTCAAAAATTTACCCCCCCACAAAAAAAATACCCCACACATTTACGCCACAAATGGTGCGAAAATTCAAGTTCCCATTTCAAATTACTTTCGAAATATCGTCGAATTTGAGCAGTTTTTCGTCAATTGGATGTGTGCACTGTTATTGAACACATCAAAATCTATATTAAATCTTATTATTCCTGTTTTTTTTTCTATAGTTAACGCCGTAAAATACAAGTCTATATTTTTCGTATTTATGAAAATTAAATTTATTTTATCTCATATCTCTTCACACCTCACGCGGTCAGACAAGACTTTCAAATATTGTTACCGAGTCTATAAAAAAGCTACATAACCCTAGACGTTACCGCCTAGGGCATTAAAGTTGCAGTTTGACGGGACAAGTCTAAAACAAGATAAGTAAAATTATATTTAATTTCAAATATTACAAATATATCTTCAAATTTACATTTTGTAATAACTATAAAAACAACTCATGGCTGTGAGACTTAATAAGGCAAGTCAGCAACATGTACAAAAACGACAAATTTATGCACGACTATGCATTTAATTGTCATTATCATCAGTGCAGTGTTATTTCATTAAAAAGCCAGATACCGACGATATTAATGAATATGACCGTGCGAACAAAAATTTTTCATTGTTTACCTACCAAATGATCAACGCTATCTCATATAATACTTATAAACTACCACGTAATATAAACGACCTACGTTACACTCTTATCAATAACGCGGTCAAATTAAAAGAATGCGGATTGAGAGCGTTCATGATGTACTAAGTGGACTTGGCAATGCAAAAGCATATTAGTTAAAAAAAATACATAGATAATATTTGCTATATTTACTGAAAACAAGATATTCCATCTTATTTTGTCGCTTTATTAGAATTAGAATTGTTTAACTTTTTAACAGAACATCAGCTCTCGAACAAAATGAATACGTCACTGAGTCCGCGTTGGTTCTGTTTTAGCGTTTTGACAACAATAAGACGGTGCCGTTTTATTTGTTCAATGACCCGATGTTTACTCTGTAATATAATAAATAACTATATGCCTATTACTAATATACATACTAATATTATGCACCTACATTATGTACATGCATTACACATTTGTTTCCAGATAAAGTTTGAAACTTCTCGACGGATAAGAAGAATCGAACCGTGTTTAAATATATTAGCTGTCAATAACATTGACATTGCACAATTATCTCATCATTGATCAGCTCAATTTAGATGATTTGTCTTACGAGACAAAAAATATAAGTTCTGAGCACATGAGAATAGTTCTACCATATTTTCAGGTATTTGGTATTAGTAAATAAAGTATTATTTAATTATTAGGTCTTAGTTAATAATAAAGGGTCTATTGATTTATTTTAGAATTAAAAAATGCAACCCCTCAACGGTTTAAAATAATCCAACCGTGTTTTGTGCTTTTTACTACTTAGTACCCTGAGTGTGGCCACCAAAACTGCCAAAACTATATCCAATAGAATATGTTTGGGATGAAGTGGAAAAACAAAATAAACAAAGAAATCCAGCTTTAGTTAATCAAAGGGACCTGAAAACTGCCTTGGTTGAAAATAGAACTTTATAATTTAATAAAAAGTATGATCAGATGCATGCAGACATTTTTGACAGCAAAAGGTGGTAATATCAAATACTGATTTTGTCACCCATTATGACAAAACATAGTGTTTAGAAAAATATTTAATTTTCATTATGTTAGGTTAAAACTCCTTTCAATTAACGTACTGAGCTGTCTCGAATTTAGTTTTTCATCATTAACTCCAAATTTTTTACTGTAATTTTTACTATTTATTTCAAACGTCAAACATGGATTTATAAATAAAACTAAAAAATTGTAGATACGTTGGATATTAAAAATAAAATACTTCGTCGAAGCGCACTATCTATTGTTATTTTAAAAGTTTAGTACATTAATTTGTATATTTTAAATATTTAAAATCGAATATTATGTATCCAAATTATCTTGTTACAGTAGCATACGATTAAAAGTAACCACTAACCATCCAAACTTCTTCATGTATTAATTACTCTATGCATACCTCCTAGTCACTACCAATAAACAACACGTAGAAGTTTTAATCAATAATTCTACCCTTCTGCAACTGGACAGTCATAAATTAATCGTTAAACAACCACCACCTACCCACTAAATATCACCCGGAGTTGATTATAAAACCGTTATCAGACACGATTATTTTACATTTATAGAATACAGTACTCTATGGGCATAGGAGTACAATGGTACATACTGAAATTAATACCGTAAATACTATATTGCCTGTATCATAGATGTAGTAAAACATGAAATCTTGCTCATTTCATCCCACGCATTGGTTACACTTATTTAAATAGAAAAATGTATTTATCACAACTCTTATTAGCTATTATTCTTCACTTCCTGTCTTTCTACAATTTATAACTATCCATACTGTTGAGGCCAACAATATCAACAGTACTCTGTAGACCTAAGGTATACTCTACAAATACTGTTAGGTTTTAATCAATTTATTTAACAGTATCTATAGTTAAGATGGCGGGTGATGAAAGTGACAGGTATGTAAATAATGAAAGAAAAGTTGTATTTTTTAAGGTTTTAAAATACAAAACGGTTATGTTTAGCATTAATAGTATCACTTAATGAAGTATATTTTCATCATTCTAATTTTCTTCCAAAGCTTATGATTATAGTCTACTGTACAACTTTTTGAATACCTTAATTTTGCAGCGAACTAAAACCATCCAGTGTCGCTATTATAAGAGAAGTCTATGACAGTGAAAATGCCCACATTAAATTTGAAATGGAACTGGAAAGAGCACTGGAGGCTGGTGTGAGTGTTATTGTTATTGAACCAGAGCCCCTTGGAGAGGAAACAGCACGATGGATTTATGTAGGAAACCTATTACATAAAGTCTCCTTCTATAGTGGACTCTGCAGCATAGTTTCAGGTGCGCTTTAGGATACCGTTTAACTACATAAAAATATTTATGTTCTGTGCCTGTCATCAATCAAATAACGTAATTTTTAGGCCTGACCTGGAGTTCACTTGCCTGCACACCATTTGGAATCGTATCAGTTCTTTGCGCTGGTTGCTATACGGTTTCATGGCAATGGGACCCATGTTGCAAGTATCAAGAAGAAAAAGATCGCCGTCACTTATCAACTTTACCAATACTGAGTGATTTAACTTCAGCTTCTCCAGTAGTACTTGTATATACTGACAATAGGAAAAAAATTATATTACATAACACTGTGTCCATAGCTGCAGCTGCCATTTGCTTATGGAGACTGTATAACATATTTAAATAGCATATTATTGAGCAGTCTATGTATGTTAGAATTCAAAATTCAATAATAGCATAGACAGTTCATGCTTATAGACATAATGTTTCTAATCATATTTTAATTAGTTTGTTGTAGAATACAGTGTAAAAATTAAATTGTTATTATATTAAATGTAATCTGAAAACTAGAAGTAGAATAAAAATCTTGTACAAATATAATATGTTTTTAATGTAAGGTTTTTAGTTAGTCACAAGGGTTAAAAGATATTCTGATAGTGACTTAAACTTGATGTCACTGACACTGTTGCTACGCAATAAAATATATATCAACGTCCTTTGCATTTTTTTTTTATTATATTTATTGATGATAAAATTTTATTTACAACCATATTAATAACGTCCAAATCTGAAATTGAATTAAATTTCACAGAAATGAAATTGAAAATCAGTAGTTCATAAAAATATAATTGATATGATTAAATACACTAAAACCTGTGATTCTACTACAATATTACTTTTTCTCACTGTTTCATTTTTGTTGAGTGTACAACTTAATATTTTTATGCTGGTATTGTAAACATGAGTGCTTCAGAGAGTAGATGAGAGAACATTATTAGAGACAATTGATAATAGAAGAGACACGATGATCGGACAATTTGTACATGTTTTCATTAAAAAAAACAAAAGCGAGAAGAGGGAGAGGCAGTCCAAGAATCAGTTATGTGAAACATAAAAGAGACAGGTGACGTCATGTTGTACAAGGAAGTAGAGGATGTGGCTCTCTATTGTGAAAGGTGGCTTCAACAGATTCCTTGACAAGGGCCCAGCCCTTAAATCAGAAGAATATGGTAAACATACTAAGCCCTCAATTTAATGGAAAACTAATGATGCTGTAATTATTATTAAAAGTGGATGTCATAAGATTCATAACACAGCTAAACATAAAAAAAACAGCTGTTAAGACGAATAACATAACCCACCTGGTTACATATGTAAGGGTCACAATTTTTTTAATAGCAAAAACAGCAGATTTAAACTTAATTCATGCAAGTATCTACTAGAAGGTATTGTACTTAAATTCCTTATTTGTCATAGACTTATACCTGCCAATATAATTTTTTAATGTAAATAGCAATCAAACAAATATATGAGCCACCAGTGGTCCCCATCACCAATGGACAACAACAAAATCCTCTTTATTGTACTCCAAAAACAATAAGTATATAGAAAAATTTGGATACAATATGCCAAGGACAACAGGTGGCCCTATCGCCACCGCTTATTATATATAGACATTACTTAAGACCATGGAGTTAGTAAAACACTAAAGGCATCACTAATGCGTTGTCAGCTAAGAAAGTACTGGCTTTCAACCCCCAACCGAAACACGACAAGTCGTTTGGCGGCTGACTCAAGCAGGTTTCACGGGAAGATAATAATACCAGTACCAATAACATCATATTATAATATTAATATAATCCTTACGCGAAACTCTACCACCAAGCAGGACGGCTTCTGTTCTTACGACACCCTGTTCTGCCAGCATGAGATTGGGGTCAGTGTTCTAGGCAGCCAATACCAATAGAATTTTTGACATTGGTAGAAGAAATCATATATTTTATAGAAATAAAATTGTATTTGTTTTACTTGGTTTTTCAGACTACTGGTAATAATTCTAAAATTGGGTATAACTTTAACATCATTTGATTGCATACTCACTTTAAATAGGAAATAACTGCGAATTTACCTGTTGAATATAAAATATTCTTTTATAATCCCTGCAACAGGTAGGTACATGTCGAGTTCATCTTCGCCAACCCTAATTCCATAACTATAAATCCACACGTTCGTTTACCAAAGCAAATAATAATTAATTTCCGACAATACAACAATAGTCAAAAGCGTTCATCACAATGGCTTAATCCTGGATAAAATACTGGTAAAAATAAATACAGGTGAGTGTTTTGTAGATTTGTGCTGGTGACATCACTATATATATATTTTTTAAATATAACCAAATAATTATTGCAATGGGTATTGTCGACCGAAACTGATATAAATGTTCTAGTACACTGCTCTTCCAGAAAAACATTCACCACACACTAGAATAATGGCCACGTTCGACGAGTTGAATTTAGTTAAAAATTCCCGTCATCTACTGAGCTCTCCAGACCTTCCTACAATCGATTTCCATTTTTTTGCAATTTTAGACAGCTTATTACCCCGGGAATTCGTTGCTCATAGGCTCACCTAAATTCGCCAGCGTATTATATGATTAGGTAAGCTTTTATTTTTATTTCAAACTAACAACCAAATATTTTTTTTTTTTTTTGCGAAGGTACCGTTTCAATATCTCCCACTAGTTTCACTGATCTCGTAAAGTTACCAATCCGGTATTCCAGGCCTTCAATTTATATATACATACAGAAAATGCTGAATGTTTATACACCCTTTAATTGGTGCATTGAATTTTGTCATCCTTTCAACATTCCTTATAAAACAGTAGAGTAATCGATAACACAATAAAAATCGATGTATGCGATATTCAGTTTCATGCATACCGCAAAAGGACGAGAGACTCGTAATGCGGCCTGAGTATTAATGGCACCTATTTTTCTGATTTTTACTATTATTCACGGATCTCTCACGAGATTTCGCAACAGTATATTAGTTGGGCGGGTATCGTATCGGTGATACTTTTAGTGATATGGACATCCGTTAGCAGATGTGACCACTTACCATCGGGAAGTTACTCTATTATTTTTTCTGTTATATTCATAATCAAAATGTGTTTACGTAATTCAACAGTAGTTTACTTTTGCATGTGTAAATATAAACTACATATCATTATGTAATGACAAATTTAAGTTTTTGTAAGATTTGTAGGTATTAGACTAATATTATGGATGCAAAATTTTATGTTTCATTGTCCTCTTTTCACATTAAACCATAGAATAGATTTAAAATCTTTACCTGGAATAACCTGTTGATTAGTTATCATTACAATTAATAATTATGACACGAGTGAAATCGTGAAGGGCAGTTATTAGTTAAAAGTTTTTGACAACCCTATGCCTTTTTCCCTTACACGCCATTACGGTAATATATAAAAAAATGTGCAACAAATCCCATGGAATTCCTCTTTATTTAATATCAAATGAGATTTAATAATAAAATCACGAGATTACAAGTGTTTTAATAAAATAGTAGATCTCATCACTTAATCTAGCCATTTCATTCATACAACGAAGATATCTATCTATCTACTTATGATGAAGCATAACGATAAGGAATAGTACAGTAGAAATGTACTGTTAACAATGTATATAAAAATAACAATAAGGAAGGCGACTAATTCAACAGTAGAGAATACACTAGAAGAATTACGTTAAATGAAAGAAATTAAAGAATGATAATAATATTAAAACAAGTTACGTACATTTGTGCTGTCCTGATCTTTCTTATAATCTTTTGATAGCGCATTGATATCCGCGCATTGATAGCGCATGGATTTTCATTACTGTAATAGTGGCAGTTTAATTACCTATTTAAGACAGAACATATTATAAAAATATGGTAATAAAGTAATGTGTGAGATATATTAAATTATTATTTATATTCTGAAATATTTTTTCAACAGTAGGTAAATAAATAAGAAGTGTTTTGGACTATAAAACAAAGACTTACTGAATGAGTAAAGTACAAAAATAAAAAAAATGGTACATTAAATAAAAACTAGATAAGATAATTACCCAAAGATCGCTTATCAACATTTGTCCGATGCAATACAGATCATTAATTATTGTTATTATAACATTAACCTATTGCTTCAATGCCTATTACGAACACAAGCACTACCTACACCTTTTAACAATATTTTTATAACAATGCATAAAGCTAAGGTGGCGTCCTAAGTGAACGACAAACGCAGTAAAACGACAAGACGCGATATGCAAGGTTCTTGTTTTTAAGACCAAGTATTTAAGATTGTCTAGTAACAACGTAGTGTTACTCGCCTATGGTAAAAAATGAAGATAACGTCAGTAAGGCAGCACAAACATCGCATGGCGAGTTACCGCTTGGCGTCGCTCACCTAGGGCAACGGGTAAATTTATTCGTTACAAAATTACGTTGTCTTAATTGCGCGCTTAGACATAATCCAGAAATATAATGATGATGAAAAATGCCTCAGAGAAATCGCTAGCCTGGGCACACATTGACTAATAATTATGTTACTCTCTTTGTTTATGATTCCATCTAATGTCTTCAGAGCAACGTATTCTGGCAAAAACCCAGCAGCCGTATTTTTATCTAAAACTGAAAAAAATATGTGTGTATGTAGTTCACATATAATGTATAATAAAACAATGTAAAATTGACGGCTAAATTTAGTGTCACTCTGACCTATGAGGAACGCATGCACGACAATATTCACATGCTACGGTAAATACCCTACTTACACAGAGTACTATACAATAGTTTTATTTGAAACACTCACCACCATGAGGTTCCCCACTTCCTGTGAAGGCGTTTAGAGAAACTGCTGTTTTTACGTATCCTGGACTTACAACAGTGACATTAACATTATGTTGATTCATTTCAGAATGCAAACTATCTCCAAACGCCTGCATTGCATGTTTTGACGCAGCATACGCAGCACGATCAGGTATCGCAATAAGTCCTTGAACGGAACTAATAAATACTATGTGTCCACATTTCCTCTCAACCATTTTTGGTAGAACAGCTATAATATAAAAAAAATACATTGCAATGTATATTATAATAACATAATATGAAGGTGAAAATAGAACAATAATATGCGTGATTCATTAGAAGATTCTCCAGCGGAATTCCCACAGTTGATATTGGATTGTGAAAATTACGGGGCCATATCACGGTGGTGGTAATCACCTAACATCAAATCCATCTGCTCATTTGCTTGAAAAAAAATACTGATACTAAAATAAAATAGACGAATATTTTTGTGTTACGGAAAAAATTGTACTTCAGAAGGCAGTCTGTCCCGATTTTTTTTTTCAAATCCTTAATTTTGTTGTTACAGGGGCAAACTTCTTACCTAATGGCATCTCCTGGCAGTTAAGCCTGTGGTGGTGGTAAGTATGAGGTCATACAATAATAGTGGTCTTAAATTTAAAAACTCGAGCAAGGATTACCAAAATATTTTAGGCAAAAGAACCTTTTTCTACAAAGAAGTAATACTTCAGACCCCCATAGCCAAATTACTTGGAAAATCCACCACTATCCAACTACTAACTTACAAAAGTCAAAAAAATACACGTAACACAACATATATAGTATCTTTAAAGGTTCAAATAATAACTTAACGAATTAAGACACTAACGCTTTCACCAATCCGTATAAGAGCGGCGTGAGAGAGCACTGCCAGATACTTGAAACTACAATATACTTAATCAATTGGAATATCGGAAAATATGTACTGGAGATTAAAATATTTAAATAAAGTTAGAAGGCTGAATTTCACATCAAGGAAGGAATCTCTGGTGATCTTTTCAATTCATTTTAAAAATTCCTAACTTACTTAACTTAATATTGAGTTTCTGTAAATGTAATCAAAAACACTGCATAATTATTAGGTGTATATTATATTCTTTCAAACTGGTAGAACACAGTAGTTATAAAATAGTTTAATAACTTATTCCAAGCTGTAGCTATTTTAAAAAAGTGAATAATATTGATTTTATATAATTTTACACAAAAAGTAAATAAAAAAATTCGAATATTGTCTTATGTAGGGATTCTTTATTGGGAAAACTTAAAGAAATGTTTACTTTAGTTTAGTTATGAAAGAAATCTTTCTATTAGAACATTTCTATATGTATGTTGCAAACTGTACATATTTACCAGAAATGAAATAGGTACCTTTTATTTTACTGTAATATTGTATATACAATATTACAGTAAAAGCCTAAAATGCCTTTTTGCAAATTACTTAGTATTTGGTAATGTATAGTTAAACCCTAAAGTTGTGTATACATAAAAAATTTAGATAAAATGTATAGCTTTCGGATTGATAGCAATTTGGAATGTTTGTAAGTCTTCTGTGGCATATCTTTATGATTTCGAGTACATTACTATAAACTGCATTGTCCATGCACCACTTCTAAAAATTGGTTTCTAAAGAAATTCTAAAAAAAACGCTTCTCACAGGTAGGTAGGTTAGCTTTAGGTAGGTTATAAACTTTGGAAAAGATAGTAAAATTAATGCAACAGCTATCTTACATACCTTTTGTCAACCCAACAGAACCAAAGAAGTTAATACACATGATCTGTTGAAAAACTTTCATTGTGGTGTGGAGAATGGCACCACGATGAGACACTCCACCGTTATTAATTAGAATGTCAATGTGACCGCATACATCATATACTTTTTGTATGAAACCATCCAGCTGATCCAAGTCTGATAAATCTAATTCTATGACAACTGGCTCCTCAGTAGCAGTAGACTGTAAGAGGAAAAATAATACAATTAGATGCTTTAAAGAATATTACCAGTATGGTATGACTCATTATAGAAAAATGCTAATTTAAACAAAAAATTATGCACATTATTTATTTCTTTACTATTTAATTGTATTTTATTTCTATAAAATATTCAAATACTTTAAGTTATTAGCCTAGTCATCTTAACACATCATTGACTGGCAATTTTACACTGAACCTATTTCATGTCTTAGTACAATGAAGAGCTGAAACAAAATAAATAATCTCTAATAAATTTGAATATCTAGATTTTTTTTTGTAACAAAAGGACAAACACAACAAAGGGACACGTCTAAACACAATGAATTAAACTTTTGCAATATTCTAAATTGCCTATGGGTTCTTAAACTGAAATTGTTGATCAAGAATATTTGGGTAAGAAAACACAAGTTAATTATCACTAATTAACCGTTCACACGGTTAACAGTGTGGTAATAAGCAATTTTATGTTCACTTAATTTGCTGGTTAAAGTAATGAATGTGTTCATTAATGCCATACTTTTTATTTTAATTCATAATAAGAATTTATTTTTGGTCACCAGTGCAACATTAGTTCCATTATGTATAATCTATTTATCAACAGATATAATTGTGATATGTATTGTGAGATGAACAGAACTGTGTAAAATTGTTACTGAAAATGCTAACTGCAACTTAGTGAAATTAAAATATAAATTCAAATTCATACTCATAATAAAATTCTAACTGATTGCTTTTTGTACATAAACTATATATGAGAAAAAACATTACAGGCCTTTATTGATGCAATAGAACCCAAAACAATAGTTATTAGAATTTCTGTCTGTTTGTCTGTGTGTTTGTTCCCATTAATCTCAGAAATGGCTTAACCAACTTCCTTGTGTATCACACTAGTGTTTTGCAGTAAGCATCACTTAATGCTTAAAGTTTGACACATTGCAATTTGTCCATAAATAAAAAAATTACGAGTTCAATATGTATTTCTAATTCATAAAACAAGAAAAACCCAGAAAAATGCAGATCTTATTATTAAGTGCAAGGTAGTTGTTCCGAAGCAAAATGAGGGCATTTGCTAGTTATATTATAAAATTAACAATTCCTTTACAGTAGCTTATTATTACAGTTAACCTTTTTCATAGAAACTAGCTTGTTTTGAAGTGTTTTTAATTCTGTATACTACAACCAGCTTATTTACTAGTAACCAATAATGAGATATTACATTTATCTCCAGATCCCGTTATCATATCTTATCATATTTATGCACACGATTACCTAACTTTCACTTTCAAACAATGATGAGGAATTAAAATATTTAAACCTTAATATATTTCTTAAGTTGGTTAATTATTATATAAACTTCAGTAAGAAAGGGGTACTTGAGAATGGTATAGACAAGATTAATACTTACCAGTTGCTTAGCAATTAAATCTCTCTTAACTCTTTCTAGTTCTGATTTTCTACGAGAAGCCAAGACAACTTTGCTACCATATTCATAAAAGACATGTGACAATGCTTCTCCTATTCCAGAACTGGCACCAGTTATAACAACTACCTATTTTTGAGAAACAAAACATTCAATAAAACTTTAGTAATTAATAAAATAATATAACAAGTTCTTTAATGTTAGTTTGATAAAAAAAAACATAAATTATATACATCGAATTAACTAATAAAACTTTTGCTGCACCTTTTATTACACTCAGCCCGCAAAAGTAACCCCATACGTGAAAGGCGGTAAAGTAAAACTTTTGTTAGGGTCTACTGTAAGACATTCATGATTCTGTTACCACCGAGACTCAAGAGTACCGTTGAATTGTTACCCCTCATTAATTTAAATTAAACCACACACAAAATAACTAATAACGTTTACCTTCCCTTGTACAGCAGATCTTCTTTTAGATTCCTTTATCGAGCCTAATATGGACCACATTGCTACACCAATTGACAAAGGAAATCCGAAATATTTTAAATACCAAGTAAATGTATTAAGCGCAAAATTCGACTTCATTGTAACTGGCTGCTCAATCTCAAACTAAGGACAAATATTGTGGAAACGAGACGAGTATAATGACGCAAAGATAGAGAACATGTTATGTTCCTTTAAACGTGCCTAACTCTTATGATTTTTAATTTTGTAGTATAATGAATTCCATAAAATCGGGAGTATTAACAAATATAAACTAGAGATGGCACTTTTTACAATAAAACATGTTTGATTTAATATTTTCTACATAGATGTCGTTTAATGACACTTATAAATGACAGTACTACAAAACATTATATAATATTATTTACATATTTAAATAATACTATAAATTTATATCAAATGTAGAATTTATAGACTAAAAACATTTTTTTTCGGTAACTATATCAATTCTTATAAGCATATCTAACAACTAATAACTGATCACTTTGTCAACGTCAAACATAATTTTAAGTTTTTCGTATGGTAATTGAAGTGTCAGGGTATAATTCAAATGTAAAGGATAGTAGAAAATAATAAAGTAAGTTGTTGCTGTCGTCTCAACTTGTTTTGTTATTTCGTAATCAAATATATTAGTATTTTGTTTTGAAATTTACAGGGGTATATAGAATTCGCTACAAGAAGACATTGTTCTTTACAGAAGAGGAAGCTCATTGCTACACGAATTAAGGTATCCAAATAAATAAATGAGTTAGAAAGCAAGCAATGAATTAATAAGGTAGCAAAAAAATTTATAATGAATCTAACGTATTGAAAGTAATGAAAAATTTTACAAGCACTGCGAAAATACTCATGCAAATGCAATGGCGCGTGAAAGTAGAAAAAGGCGAAAGGACGTAGATTTTTTTGGAGAAAAAGATTGCAGCTTTATCCACCTTTAAAACCATAAAGGATATAAATACCTCAGGATTTTTTTATTTTACCAGCCCAGCAGACTTATTACTTTAATACACAGAAGTAATATTTAACCCAGCATAAATAGAAATATATTTTCACAATTAAAAAAGGTACTATAATGAAACTTGCAGAAAAATTATGTATTTTGTTACTTACTAAGCCAAATTTAACATACAATGAGAGAAAAGAGCATTGTAGGATTTATGGATAATGGGAAATTTTGCAGACCACATTAAAGTTTTTATGGTTCATGGTCTGCGGCACAGCTACAAGCAACCCATTGCTTACACATTCGCTGTTAGTGCAACTAAAGGATCCGAGATGGAAACAAATAAAAACAGTTGTTAAAAAAGTGCAAGTAGTATTGATTTTGGTTGCATCAGTCTATGATCATAAGACTAATAATAGACAATGAGTCAAGAGGGATTTATATAATAAATGGGGAAGATCAAAAATTTATATAATATCACTTGATGAAAAGCAAATTATTCCCCTCTGTAAACCCCCACATTTTAAAAGAATAGAGAACTAATGCTTAGTAAAACTACAAATGTTCAGTAACTTGGTATATTGATGTATAGTAGTCATCATGTATATTCTTTCAGTTTATACCCACATAATACTAATATTTATTTTATTTATAAAATAATGCAAAGTAGTAATATTCATTATCCCATACACAAACACAACAGGAATAATTCAATATATAAAAACCTGAAGTATACCTTAAATGAGTGTGAGAATCGGTGGTTACTAAAATACTTCTATTTAATAATAACATTGTAACTTTGCTTTGAATAAAGATACTTGATGTAGCTGTGAGGGTGTGCGTGTTACGGTGCGACTAAGTGGTAGGTATAGTCACGGTGTTCTAATTGGGAGTGTATGAATAGA
>DWPT01000699.1:0-22140 GCA_018251895.1 Agathymus mariae mariae
AAATTGTAATTTGATTGATTGACCATTTAACTTTTCATATTAATATTGTTAAGCATAAGCCTATTTAAAAAAAAAGTATCATGTCTAGACTTTTAATGGTCGTTTTAATAAGTCTATTCGTAAGCAAATTCCCAGTAGTTTATTGGTACAATGGTTAGGTACTGACGAATAAATCTGCCACTAACCTATTTTTATATATTTCAGTAGGTATGTATAATAAAATCCAACAATATGGCACACGGTCTAGATGGTAAGTTACCAGAGCTGTAACCGCTTAGAAATGTTTGATGGTTTTGCCTAGCGGCAGGCAGATAAGGCACTCTATTACAGTATCCGTCAGGGACCTCCCATAGGAGGTATTTCGGTAGAGTGACCTCAAGTAATATATGTTGGTTTGTTTTCAAGGAAGGATGGAGTCCCTTACACCTTTAAATTATATCCGAATAATCTCGGTTATGCGAATAATGAACTTTTCTTTATTATTTTACATTTTATGCGTGATTAATGCCTCAGTAAAATTCGGTGACATCAAATTATCGTGACCGTTGTATGAATATCTATATAATTCAAACTATTACCGTTGCACTTTTACATTCTTGTGTTGCGACATGACTGAATCATTGGGTACAGATAGTATGTACCTACTGCTTTGTAACATAATACTATGTTATGTTACCTTCAGTAATCCTAGAGATAAGCCATGCGCAAAACTCCCATTATGCTCTTGAGTCACACTACTTAGCATATAATATTTTATCGTTGAAACGTATGTTACTTCAAACATATTGTTTACTATAATTAAACTGTTAAGATTAAAATATGCAATAATTTTAGTTGCAATATGTATTTAGTACACGGCTTTTTTTCAATGATATGGATACATTTAAAAACATATGACAGGTAATTGAATTTATATATATATTTTTTACTTATATTTGATATTTATAGTTAATAATATTTTTTAGCTTCCTGTATAATCTTGTCCTTCGTAGAGGTATGTAGGTATTATGTACAACATGTGATATTAACGTTTCAATGTTACATTGTTTTAGCATCTTGATTGTCTTCGTTTATCACAGATATCGATGTCTGCCTATTCGAAGTTTCTACCATTGCTGTCAATTAATTGCCAGGCGTAGCTGATTCTATTGTTAGAACAATAACATTCGAGTGATACTCCGTGCCCTTGCGCGATGTTAAACAATAACAATGTAGTGAGAAATTTTGTAAAATTAAATCACATATTCAACAGCTCAAACTTGAGTTTTTAATCGTTACACAAGTGGCTAGACACAGTTGTCTCGGCATGATATCGTTAGTTGTAACTGTCCTGAGATATGCGGGAAGTCTGGAGTTTATCGACCGGCTCGTCTGCATTTGAACGGGTTTTAGTCTAAAGGTCATTCCTTAGACTTAATAAATTATATGTAGGTGGAATTGGACAATGTATTATGTAAATTACAGTGTAGCTAACTTGTGGAAATTCAGTATTTTCAAGACAAACGCTTCGTTTATAAAACATCGGTTTTAAGGAAAACAAAACCAAGGGCACTTTAGTTGGGTCCATTGTTCTCGCGGGTCTCGAGATCTATAATAGCCAGTTACTGTGGAAAGTCACTATTAAAACTGAAACGAAAATTACTATTGCGTTCTGTGACAAGTTTAAAAGTTCCACAAGTATGTATTGTTGTCTGATCTTAAAATAAGTCTTTTTTTTTTCTTTATTCCTGCAGAAATCCCCTTAATTACATTACATGACATAATCTTTATTGAGAAACTATTTTTAGATACCTAATACAAAAATTATTTTATGGGGATTTATTATAATAATAATGATTGAAATGAACTGGCGTTGGCAAAGTTTAAGTCTTGAAATCTTTCCTAAAATAAGGTTTCAAGAAAATTTTATATTTCAAAATATTTAGTCGCCGATCGATCGAAGGAACATTCCTTGCCGAAAGCCTATGTTTTGCATCAAGATCGCACCGACCAACCCATATGTGTAAACACGACGAAATAAATCCCACGCTGATGTTGAAGCTGCCAAAAATTGAGTCGTCATTGGTAGCCATTCTCACGTTTTCGTAAATATGTAGCATATGGACACAACAAACAGTAAATAGTCTATTGTGCCGCACTGCTCGCGTGACACAAGTTCAGTTTTAACGCCATTGTGCCGGCCCGGTGTGTGCTTTTGGCCCTTTGCTCAGAGACAAATTAAAATTGAGGTCTTCTCGAGAAGAAAAAACATTTATTTTGGCAATTAGCCGTGCGCCGTTCTCTCTTTTTTCTTCTCACTACGACATTCGCATGGTGTTCCAAAATAAGACTTACCTAGTGCGACCGTATTACATGCAGCTGAGTATCATTATGAAATATACATAAATTTTCACATAGTTATTTGAGTTAAATCGTACAAAATCTCACCTAAAATAATAATAAAGCTGACAGGCTGAATTTCTACGTGGAGAAGTTTTTTTTTATTTATTTTTAAGTGTACCTTGTTATCGATAAAGAAGCCTAAATATATATTTTTTTATTTTTTGTCTGCATTTATGTATAACTATTACACTAAATGACTGATTAGGTTTGAAGGATTCTGAGCATATTATAATTGGCCGTATTGGAGCGGCCTAGAATACTCCCCGCAACCCCACGCTGGCAGACCAGGGTGTCGTAAACGGCGACAGAAGCCAGCCTGCTTGGTGGTAGGGCTTTGCGTAAAGATTATATTATCAGTATTATTATTAAGTCTTATATATTAGTATTGGTATTATCTTTCCGTGAAGTTAGCACCACCCTCCTGCTTGAGTCAGCCGCCAAACGACTCGTCGTGTTGCGGCTGGGGGCTTGAGAGCCAGTCTCATTTCTTGGCCGACAACGCATCAGTGATACCTTTGGTCTTACTGATGTCCATGGGCGACGGTGATCACTTACCATCAGGTGGCTCGTCTGCTCGTTGGTCGAGTATTTGTAATATAAAAAAGAGAAACTATTTTCATTCCGGGAAATGGATTTGATCAGACGGAATTTTCCAAAGAGAAGCGAGGTCGAGTTACTAGTATTGCTATAATCTTACAAACTTATTACTCATGATTATTCGTCTTATCACTTGGCAAACAACTTTAATCTAAAATGGGCGTTAATAAAGATGTTCCCATTGCGGTAATTATTATTAGGTGCTAGTGATTAGAGTTTCGAGAACCAGTTATGCGGTTGAACTATAAACATATTAACAACCTACGGTGAATCATTAGCCTTCCATTGTTGTTTCAGTTGAGCACCTTTTCTGTGGCGACATTGATGGAGTTCCGCTTGGACAGTGCGGAGTACTGCCAGGCACAACACAAATAAACTAGAGGGGGTTTCGTGCGAGCGAAAGAGCGTGGCGAGCTAACTGGACCCATGCTGCCGGGCGCGCGCTTTGATTCTACCCACCTAGAGCACTACACGACAGTCACCTACCCGGAGGTAATTTGACATATGTGGAAGAACATTTAACGAAATATACAGAAAAATGTTCCTTTTATTATTTTGAGCTTTGTGCTATGGCATATGCGGTTCAACCAAAATAATTTCAAAATTGCAATGACAATGAAAATGATACCCGAAATGGGAGTACGTATGTCCCATGGCGAATTATCATTATATTTATGTATTTCATCTAGATGCACACAAAACTAGTGTTGTTACGTGTTGTTTACAAATCTGTTATCGTATTAGTGTGTACATACAGACAAGAGCAGTGATGTGAACGCGCTAACAAGTGACGCGCCGCGCCGTTGGCGACGGACCAGCAGATCGCGAGTATCGCCGCCTCTGGACAGTCTCACATGATCCAATCTTCGCTTCATAGTTCGTCTATTTCAACTACTAAAATGCTAAATCTATTTTAGATACCAAACTTTTTATTTCACTTGACACTTCAATCTATGACGCGGGCTGGCTAGCCTTGAAAATGACATTACCCCTTGATCGCAAGTAAGTTTGTTTTGTTTTGTTTCAGTTACCATAAATTCGGATTCCACACAAAAAATTGAAGCATATCATTGAGCCGCCGAAGTTGTGGTAGAAAGTGTAACCATCTTATGTTTATCGTATAATCTCATAAAATTTAATTCCCCAATTCGGTACTTTTGTTTATTTGGTTTCGAATGTGCTCAAGTGGTTGAAAGCGACATCCATGCGGGTGGTTCTAATGATATAGTAGGACCCTTTTTAAAGAGAAGCCAAGAAACTGAAGTGTGTTGTGTGGAAATAGAGTGACAGGTTGTCTGTTAAAACCTGACGGATCGCAACACCTTTCGCCGAAGCGTGTGAAGTTACCGGAACTAGTTTAGCGTGAGAAGCTATCCAATTTTCTTGTTGGAAAAGGCTTCAGCAGTCACCATGAAGCAAAAGGACATCAGGCCGGCTCCGTCGCTCATCGAGTACAAGAACTTGCGCTTCCTTATCACTGACCGACCATCCGATGTCACGATACAATCTTACTTGCAGGTAAGAACATTATTTCTTTGAAGACACCTTTTTAACAACTATAATAATAACAACTTGTACCAAAAATTAAATCGATTTCGTGTTCAATCTATAGACAAATTAACAATTACTCTTTTTTACCAGATATAAAATGAATACTGCCTAGTGCTGTCGTCTCCTTCTTAATTGTTATACTTAGTGGCGATGTTATTTATGATCGTTTTGAGCAACAAGAAAGAAACATTCAATCTCATTATATTATTGTATATTCAAGGTCGTCTTCGCATTAAATTTTTATAACGACGAGGAACGGAAAGGCATATTCGAGGCTTACAATTAGCACGTTCGTGGTACTAAATTGTACAAACATTCATTATATTTGTTGTCTTCAATGTCGGACAGTATTTTTAATTTCATGAAGAAAACTTAGTTGCGTTCTAGTATACGAGGCATATGATTGTTTATATCTAACGGGTGTAAGTCTGGTTGGAAGACACTGTCGTTTTCTATTTAAATCTTAACAGGAATGTTTTTGTTCCCCGAAACATGGCAAATAAGCGACTAATGTGGGGAGAGATTCATTGTGTAGCTCGAACAATACGTCAAGTACTTACAATAAATTTACTAATGTTATTGTTTGCCTTACTTTCAATAATAAAAATCATCTATAAATATGCGTTAATTTCTTGTTTGAAAGCTTAACGCGCACATCTATCTGTGTTTTTGTTTTTGTGAGTCACATTTGGTACATATGTATCTACATAGTGTGGTGATCCAATAAATAACACACACGTATTGTGAATGAATTATGATTTGCGAGTTATAAAATTAACTTATAGACTCACTAAATTCCAATGGGCAACGAAATGTACGAAACGGATTCTATTTAACTGTACATAGTTATTGTATGAATAAATTTAGTGTCTCTTCAAGATGTTTAATGTTCAATTCCAATTGAATTATCGGAATCTCTTATCAGTAACTGGCCTTAGTGAGCTTCGGACGTCTTTAATCCGTTAATAATCACAACTTTTCTTATCCTGTTTATTTTATCGGACAAGTCTATAACATTAATTCATTGTATTGTTAATATATAAGTGTATCAAACCAAAAAAAATCAGTGGAGTCACTATACTTTGTAGTGGTAATTCTAATTATCTGAAATATGAAGTATACTTCGATTAAGAACGAAAGAAGGGTCGGTGATGTTTAATGAATCTTATCTGCAAATTAAATATTATTTATGTGCGCAGCTGAGTTCTCTTAAAACAACTTTCTATTTTACATTGATACAAGATACTGTAGTAAGCCTTGTTGATAATGTGTGATATATGATAACGGTTATCATCTAATAGGTTAATAGGTCCTTATAAAACAGTTCTTGATGCAATATAAACTGCCAATAATGTTTAAATAGATGGGATGATGTAAAAGTAATTTTTGTTTTAAGTAACAAATCTATCTCCAGCAGCTAATATAAATATCGCGTGTGCAATGCGTCCCAGACAGCGACATCGCCGTATTGTTAAATTCATATTTTCTATTTTTAATCAGGCCTTGAATTATACCGTTTCTGGTTATCCTTTATGTACATAAAATGGGCCTAAGCTCATTAATTTGTGTACGCTGTAGATATAATGAATTCATCTTTAGTTTTATTGCCTCATTGTATCAAAGTAAAATGTTTTTGATATACGTTTTAACCTCCTCTATAACAGTGTTGTGTTACTAATGAGTAACTAGCTCAACAGTAAAAAAATAATTACATCCTGTCATTGGTAAAATTTTCCTAACATTTGATACCTTCTAAAGCCTATCTGGAAATTACCCAGTACACATACCTAGGTCATCCAAGGTGGAAATAACATTTTAAGGTCGGCATCTTAAGTGTTAAATGTTTGCAGACATAGAGTAATCCCTAAATAGACGCGTATTTTGGAATGCCCAGACAGACAGCCACGACGACCATTTGATGGACGCTACTGAAATCGTCAAGTCAATTTCACTTCGAATATAAATATTCAGCGACGACACGCTGTGTTTATTAATAACATATAATAATATGATGGGTGACGTCGACAGGAACTGAGGAAGCACAACGTCTGCACGGTGGTCCGCGTGTGCGAGCCGAGCTACGACACGGCACCGCTGAAGGCGGAGGGCATCGAAGTGCGCGACCTCGCGTACGACGACGGCACCTTCCCGCCCGCCAACGTCGTCGACGAATGGTTCGAGATACTGCGCGACAAGTAAGCATCGCTGGTTAGCTATTTGGCACGTTGAAGGAATGCAGCCGGTGGATCGGTAACATGTCGCGGGAAGTAACTTTATTTCGTCTGTGCGCCAAAAATGTTTCATAGACGCTTATTTTCTTTATGGACCACACTAAGCGTTCATTTTGAATGATTTAAAGCTACGAATAAAACTAAGAGCAAATAATAATAATAAGAGGAAGAAAGAGGATCAAATTTAATTAATCAATTAATTTCCGATAACAATGTCGACTTGAGATGACTTCAAGTCGAGAGTTACTTTTAGTCTGTTTCTAAGTTAGTGAGTCCGCTTTACCATCCAAGGTAACATTGTCACTTATACGTCCCATCTTGTGCGGTTGTAGTCAAGCGGACTTATAACAAATAAGCGACGCGTTCAAGCACAGGTTATAGATAAAGGATATTATGGTATCGATGAATATACTAACGACAAGGAAGCCTGGAAATAATAGTGTCGAAACCGGTTTAAACTTACTTTACTTTACGCACAGGTTTAAACTTACTTTGCATTGCCGTGTTGTTTTAAAAGATGTGCTGAGAAGTTTCTATCGTCTTTGCCTTTCTGAAACGGCAGTAAAAGAACAAAATGACGAGCGGAGTGTATTTATACAGAATGCCTTAATGATTTTGAATTTCAATAAAGTAACAAAAAGTCTTGGACCTTGAATCGTATTGCACTTTTAATTTTTTTCTGCGTAGAAAACCAAATCAAAATCGTGAGGTATATTGCAAAAGGTTTATTTGATATGCCCGATGTACAATCACAGTAATCATGGCCCTATTACTTGGACGCAAGAAACTTGTAAAGTAAATAAATATGGATGGTTTGAAAAATCAATCACTATATCAATATATATATCGACGCGAATCAAGGCTGAATGAAGAACAAAATTCTGGTACTGTATCATCATTAATTTGGGGGATTAGTCGATGTAATTTTTTTATGTTGCAGGTTATCGAAGTACCTGCGTAATGAAAGATAAAAGCCACTTTAATTGAGTGCGTCAGGTTTTGGTTTCTATTGAAGTGATTACACTGATAGAAATCTAGATAAATTACTGTCAAGCATTAACTTATTTTATATAAATAAAATATAGCTTCACTTATGATGTGTAGAGGTTATATTTACATATGTTACAAAGCCAGTTTCTCTTTTCGTGGCGGGTTTGATTTTAGGGACATTTTTTACATAAAATACCTTGTTATTAAATAGAAAATGTGAACAGATGAGTTATTCAGCGATAAGTATTTTTATAGTTTGTGCAA
Source organism: Agathymus mariae mariae (assembly GCA_018251895.1). Taxonomy (NCBI): domain Eukaryota; kingdom Metazoa; phylum Arthropoda; class Insecta; order Lepidoptera; family Hesperiidae; genus Agathymus; species Agathymus mariae. The sequence goes on from DWPT01000699.1 coordinate 8,016, forward strand.
AATTCATTTGAGATTCGTAATATAAGTCATAATGGCAACAGTCATTCGGCTTCTCATGTTATGAATTGCGGCAGTGTAGTAAATGTAATAGTATACGTTTAAAAACTGAATCAATTTTAATCGATCAACCATTATCTTAAAGCCGAAGACATACGCATTATAACCATGGTTATATACAACCATACCTATGTCCTCTAAAGTGGTTGGTTCAAGTTACATTCAAATTGATTTCAAAAGTACTAAAAATCCCCCTGAAATACGAACAGGCATTAAAATCACACCAAAGCTGTGAACCAGAACTAATTTTAAGCAGAATCAAAAGAGGCGACAGTGTCACTATGTAAATTTAGCACTCTTGGCATCAAAACCTCAATTGTTTTAAAGCGTAGTCGCGCCGGTGTCAGTTTCTAAAGTGAAAAATGCGATTGAAAATCCTTCCACATTTCAAGTTCTGAAATTTCTACGTGAGAAGAAATTTTTTTCAATATTGCACTTTAGCCGTTTATTGGTATTCAAAGACTTTAGGCAAGTAGTATGTATATGTTTGCTCGGACGTTCAGGGCGGAGAACAAGCCGGAGGCGGCGGTGGCGGTGCACTGCGTGGCGGGGCTCGGCCGCGCACCCGTCATGGTCGCCATCGCGCTCATCGAGCTCGGCATGAAATACGAGGAGGCAGTCGAGTCTATCAGAGAGTACGTATGCAGCTTGATTAAAGTATACTAACGGCCAGCTCCAACTTCGGGTTGAACGATTGGATGTAGTTTATTAAGTCACTTTGAACATTTTACGATCTTCGTACACATGAGGAGACATACGATGTGTATATGTCACTGACACATTTAGGGTAGAACTTTTTTGGGAAACTGCGTTCCTTACATATATCTTGTACATCTAAATTAACACAAATTGAGACAATAGTTGACGAATATCATGGATCTTGATAATATTTGTATAATGTATACATGATAAACATCTTATCTGTCCTGATCAATATATCTTTGAAATGCCAAAAGGATTTGTGAAATAGGTGACGTGGATCCGGAAATTACCCCCCCTCGTACACACAAACTCACTAATAGCTTTCTCTATTTATTTATAATATTAGTGCAGGTGGTTTAGATTCATACAACTGGTTATAATACGTTATTAAAGCTACCGTCTACTGATATTGATCGATGGGACGTCAGTCACTCGCACACGTGTCCTTACGTTTTAGGTTGCCTTGGCAACATTTAACAAGCTTTTTACTTTGGACGATGTTTTTACACTCATTAAAACAACAAGGGAAAAGTTTTAATCGTGATGTTTTGAATATCTGTTATGTTACATCGAAACACTCTGCAAACTTCAATGTTGTTTATTGTTTGGTTGTTTCAATTTGGTTATTGGTAAAGTTGATTAAAAGTTACCAACAAGCAAGTGTTCTTAGGAAGGTTTCTCATATTTCAGTCAAAGACGCGGGGCAATCAACGCGAAGCAGCTGTCATACTTGGAGAAGTACAGGCCGAAGTCGCGTCTCAAGAAGAACGGCCACAAGAATTCATGCTGCGTGCAGTAGTGCCCCCCTCCCCTCTCCCGTGGGAAACCGTCCTGCGCCGCAACAGCGAATGTAGCTCTGCTTTCACACACACACTTACACAAAGGAGCATAGATAACAATCTTAGTTTTTTTTTTTTTCAACGTAGCACGTCGCCTTTTCGACCACTTTTCGTCCCGAGGGGTGGTAATTGTAACCGAATTCCGACGATCTCGCACGAGCCGCGAGCCGCACATTCCCGTTACGTTAGTCCACGAACTGACCGAGAGTTCGGTTACGATCTCAGTTCCTCTACTACCGTCTTTGACGTTTTCGAGTTTTTTTTTTATTAAATCCAGAGCCGTATTGCAAGCTCACGTTTGTACTTTCGCAGAGTAATGTACAAACCTCGTGCCGTATTGTGTATAGTGGAGTACGTTACAAGAAGTGAGCCACGATTTGTGTTCATAGGTGAAACAGTTACTGGGGTACTTACTTACATGCTTTAAAACATAATAAATTCAATATCCATAATATGGTCTCCAGTCTAGTGTCACGCTTACACTGTTATCGAGTTCTTCGTATTTCTTTGTGTGGTGAAATTATTATATACTTTTTCTAATTATTATTTTCCTTTGTAGACTTATGTAATAATAATATGAGACATAATAGGAGGAATTCGCAACGTTTTTGTGTTTCGTATAATTTGATAATATTGACGAAAATATATGTTACGTGCTTTTGTGTGATGATGAACCCAATGTTGTTTAGTTAAAATGCCGTATTCGAATCAATGTTACACAAATCAACAAACAACCTTTGACTAGATTAAATTAAAATTAACGCGGACAACCTGTACACGATCATGATAAACTTGACTCAGTAAATGTTCCAATGAGAAAATAGCTCTTTGATATTATTTTTCTATTTCTAATTTTATGAAGATAATCAAAGTATATGATTGTGTAACCATGGAACAGTCACATTCATGAATAAAAATATTTATAAGCAAAGCAACCAATGTTTTATTTAACAATAAATCAATTGAAGGCATACCTTAACAATTTGGTCTTCACAGGTGCAATACACCTGTGGACATATGTTTAGAGGAACGGACGACACAAGGTAAAATAACAAAAAAAACCTAATTTGTACTGGCCATATATCTAAATTGAAAGAATACGTTGAATAGTAAAATTACATACGACTTCCATTTGTTACCTGGCTATCTGCTTATTTATTTAATACGAACGAAGTGTAGGAGGAAATTCTACAAATTTCGTTGTTTTTAAGAAATTTTACATTTACTTTGATTTTTTGATAAAACAAAATTTTTTTATTGTTCCAATGCTGTAAATTTGATTGAAAATGATTACAGTTACATTGAAGTGACCCAAATATTGCGAGTTTACAAGTCCGTGATTTTTCGCAATGTCAAATGATCGGTAGTCTGGGGAGACTCCAAGAGGGACGAAGAGGCGTAGAGGCGTACTTGTCCGCCAGAGGCTCTTTGCTCATCATGGAGTAACACGGTCCAACTTTGCTGGTTTGCATTGAAATTATTTTGCATTACGCTCGGGGAAAAGTACTCTTTACTACATTCTGTATTGAGTCAGATGATGGAAGGGTCAAAGTATGGAGACGACTTGGAGAAAGATACGCTGTGTAACATTATTGGTAGAGTCTTAGAGACAAAGAGAGGTTCATTACCCAATTTATTATACACAAGATAAAAGGCATTACTTAGACCATATTCTTACTGATAATATAAAATAACATTCTTATAACATCATGTAGTTGATAGTATCAGGCGTTACTTTGCGGGAATTCATTGCTATTAAATGAGTATTCATTTACTTTACAACAATACGAAAGCACAATGTATGATGGTATATACTTCTGTACATGCATAGAACCTCCCTTCCACTGACTTTATAATGTTTACACTGCTGATTGAACCGAACATTTTGAACAACTGATCTATGTAATTTTGTTAATTTTGTGCTAAACTGTACAGCTGTGCTAGTGGGAGGTTCCTATGCATGTATATAGGTATATACCATCGTACATTGTGCTTGCGGATTGTTGCAAAGTAATTTAATAACAACATCATGCATATATATGTAAAAATAAACAATATATACTTCAACATTTTTATCATTGCACAATTCAAAAAATGTACCAAACGCACAGAATACATATATTTTTTGTATTAAATGTTACTTTAATTTTAAGGAGCTTGTAAACACAAAACACATTTTCAATACTTACGACTTAAAAACTCACTACACTACTGCCTACAGAATACCTTAGGTAACAGTAAGTATGTTAATCGTTCAGGTGGTGTTATGGTATTCTAAAAAAATTGCCTGTTTTATGAAACAAACTAACTCTTCAATGGTGAGGCAACCTTGTAAACAGATTATCAATATTGCAGCGTTACAGAGGGGATATTGCGAACAAAATTCATAACAGACATCTAATCGGGACTTAACCGTCTTGTCATAGGCCAGCAGCGTCACGTCCAAACATGTCATAAACTGCCAGGAAAATATACCCATACTGTAAATCTGGGTAAATTACAAAGACCAAATGCGCCCATATTTTATTTACGTGATTATTTTTTACGTTTATCTCAATATTAAATATAAACGTGATTTTGTTTTCTGGTGTTTGAAAGCTTGATCTTATCCACATTTTAATGCGTTTACTTTTGTTTTACATTAATTTCGCCATAATAATAACATAACTGATTTAAAGAACATTATTTTAATTAAACTATTTGCAAGAGACTACTAGAACCGTTCTCTCAGATTGATTGAAATTAAAATGATTTTACTTATTTTTCTTATCTTTCTCTTTGAATCACAGGCATCAGATTAATTTTAGATTTTTTTTTTCTTTTTAATACCGTCATCGCTTTGCTTTCCGTTTTTTGGATTTTGATTTGTTTCGCGATATAACTGGATGTATCGATCTTGGAACGACTTTGTATTTATAGATCATACATATATTTATATGAATGAGTTCAAGATAGATAAGTAAAACATTCCCCGCATTGCGAACGACAATTGGCTGATTATGAATTATCATTGGTAAATTGGTAATTTATCTAAAGTAATATAAATGATTTAAATGACCGAAAGAATTATTCATAGAACGTACTACGATTGTTGTAATATTAAAAAATATTTATATTAAAAAAATGGGTACGAATGCATAAGTGCTGTAATGACGATTAATTTAATGAGACGACGAAAATGTACTATACGCATCATGCCCTTCTTTCCCGCCAATAATAAGACAAAATAAACCACGCCCAATTTAAATTCCATTTCTTCATAATGCATTTATAGACAATTTGTTCTTGGGTCGTGGATGTTTGTGTTGTCATATGTACGTCCATGCAGCGCGATACGCAGGGAACGCAGCGGTGCGAGCGTGTGAAAACTTCAACTTGACGGCCTGTCTGGTCCATGTTTAGTACCCAAGATTCAGGTCATCAGTGGAACGTCCCGGCATGTACCGTACATGACAGCATTTCAAATTGTGGTCAAAAAGATTGGCACGAATTTTATTATTGGTATGGGCTAACAAACTCTTTCATACAGTCGTACAAATACGTAAAGATGGCATGTCATACATTCTCTAAACTTTAACAGCATTTGGCCGAAGGTCGATAGTAAAAATACGCTATAAAATTACACATGCGCTCCACAGCCTCAGACGGTCCTTCTGACATACAAATTAGAACACAATGTTTTTTACACTGCATTATAACAAGTATAATATAAAACAACGCATCGTACACTCAATCACTCACAGAGTAATACATGTGACGCCAGCTACGTCACTTGGCCGACACGTACTTGTGCACGCGGCCGCCATAGCGCGCGACGAACGCGGCCACGTCGAACTTGCGCTTGCAGCCCTCGTAGTTCATATAGCGCACCTTACCGAACACCGCACGCTCCGCCCACCCCTGGTCGTGGATTCCACAGATTGACCACATACAGCCTGAAAACATTTTTATAAAAACCATCATTGTAACATTATATTTTTTTAAATACAATTTCTAGCCGGGAATCGAACCCGTTGACTTTCAATAAAATATAATAGAGTGAAGGGATCAAATTTTGTAAACGTCAGAAGGCAACCTGAATAGAAAACACTGATTTTTAATTGAATATTATTTTACCTAATCTCTTCTCAGTTACTATACAGTCACGCACACCTTTGAAAGCATTATGGTGAATATTCAAAGTATGCAGCATAGATGGCGCTATAGTATTATTTATAAACTGTATAGACCGTGATGATCGCCTTTTTTTAACCTTCGCCTGGTTCACAAGACGTTAAAACAAAGGTCATCGAACCGGCCTACAGCAACATAATAATTAAGCAACACACCAACATATCCATTAGGGTCACGCCCGTCGACGCTGTAGTGGTCGTTGAGGTATATCGCGTATTTGAGCGCTTCCTCTGGGCTGGCGGTCCACTCCAGAATCTTTTTGCACCAGTACATGCGCAGAAAGCCGTGCATCTTGCCCTCCTTTACCATCTGTATCTGCGCCGAATTCCACAGATCGTCGTGTGTCTGCGACGTCGATAACTGCTCCAGGGTGTATATGTGTGATCGCTTGTCCTTTCTGAAAGTATATCAAGTCTAATTTATTCATAATAATATCACAACACACTTATAATCGCTTTAAATGTTTAAGTCCTTATCATTCAACTGACAAAATGTAATCGAAATTCAAAATCTAATCACATTACAATTACAGGTTCCAGTATAAATAAAAAAATAAAATAAAAAACTACTGTTATAATTCAGCACGATCATTCTCTGGTATCTCGCAAATCAAACTCACAACTAATTTCGTAGTGATTTTAATACACTGACCCGACAGATCCTCAGCCCATGAATTCATTAAAACACGTTTTAGTTTGCATATTCCTCTATGTTCAAATTTTTTAAAAATATTCACTATTCATACGCGGGTACTGAACTGTACCTGTGATCGTCGAGGGTCTTCCGCGCCCAGCCACTCGCGCCCTTGATGCTGTCGTAGTGCTCGCAGTAAAAACAGAAGTTGTCTGCGAGTTCCCGTCGTACTATCGCCTCCTCCAAGTACGCGTTAACACTCTCAGTGTGCTTTGATTTGAACTCTTGGACGCATAACACCACTCTTTGAACCGATATTTGACCTGTTAAATTATTTTCGACTTTTATAAATACTATCAACTACTGAATGTATAGTAGATATAGCAATAATGAAGTGCGGGAGATTTCTACGTCACGCCCATAGTCGTGAAGTTTTTTGTGATACATAGCACACCGGTGATTTCTCCTAGAAGATCAGGCAAGACACTAACTAGTAATGACTTTTACCTGCTAAATTCCAATATCTTGTAATTGTCTTGCTTTAACCATCCTCCACTTCACTGCTAAAGTAAAGAATACTGTAAAGCCATGTGTTGGAAGTTCTCATGCTAACTGTAGGTCTTTAAAATTCAGTTTATTGATATTTATCTACCAATAACAATTTATAGCTAAACTTAAAACACAGAAGTGTTCAAGAAATTTAATTTAATTCACTTCTCCATTCATTCACTTATCCAAGTGATAGTTCTTACTTACTTACAAGCAGTAGTGCTATAAACAATTTAAATAATAGTATAAATGTCAACTAGTGAATTATCACTTACCAAAATGATACCATGGTGATAAGTTACTTAATGCATCCTGGGTAGGATCATTCCTCTTGATAGAGTATATCTTTAGTCTCTTATCTAGAAAACTCTTCAGTGTTCTAACTGCCCCATCATATCCTGGACTGCCCCATTCTATGGGTCCTACTGACTTGTCTGCCTCTCTGGATTCAATAGCTTCATCCCAATCAATGGGCTGAAAAGAGAAACTTAGATTTTGATGCATGCTCTATATAAAAAACACTGTGCACTGTGTGTATATAAATACAATTTGTACTTGTATATTTCTAGCAGAATAGACAACAATGCTTTTGTCCATATCATATACCAGAAAGAAATTTTAGTGTAGAATGATTGAGCCTTTAAACATCTTGATATATTTTAACAAACTATTTACTCTCACCTCTGGCTCAAACTTGCTTGTATATGGATGATTGATAACAGGTGGGAACTCAGTCAGGTACTCTTCAAGTTTATTGTTTATCTTATTTCTAATAGTTCTAGCAGAATATTCTTGTTTGTCTGAGGCCACCCAGCATGGTACTATATTGTGTGCGTCTACCTGTATTCAAGATAAAACATTAATGATCACATATAATTATTTTAAAATGATTTAGTTTTAATGTTATTGTTACCTATCACATATTTTGACACGCATTAAGTGATCAATAGTAGAAATATATGATAAATTTCACATTGGGATTAAGTCCAATATAATCCAATAATAAGTTTAATTGGTGTCTCGCCAATAATATACTAGCAGTATTCACCTTTTTAATTTAATTTTCACATTCATGGTGGTTTTAATTATCATTTACAAAACTAGAATGTTTCAGTAACCTGAAAGGAAACAAATAAAAACACTGTATGTACAGCCAAGCCACATATTAGAATTTTAAACAATTTGTAATATGATATTTGAAAGATGGAATTAATGATATTATTTAAGACTAATTCCACTATACAAAATACAATGTTTCTAAAAGGTAGATAATTAATCTAGTTTACAGTCTAGATTTCCAGTTCAATCTATATGCAACTCCTGTTAAGCCTAAATACTGAGATATAGCAGTTTGTTATCAATAGATAAGTTCAAAAGAGTATTTATTACCGGAATGATTATAATGTTTGCATACCTTATCATGTCTGCATATAAAAATCTAATAATAACTGAATTTCATGTGCTTCATTGGTACATTTTAAATGATCATAACACTAGATGCTGCGTTTATTTTGATATCTAATTTGATATTAGAAACTAATATTCATTATAGTGAGTGAAAATAGTAAGTTATTGTTGTAGTTATTACTGTATGTTGAATTTTATATAATTATAAGAAATAAGATATACCTGAATTAAGGGTACATCTTTTTTAAGTTTTTTCTTAACTCCATCCAGCCAGCCGAGTGGTACCCGCAGTGGATTGAAGTCACACACAACAGCCCCTATTTTGTGATCAATTACCCACTGTGGTAAAGCTTCTGCCCCACTACCCTCTAAGAGGTGAAAAGATATGTTTAACTTCTTGCAATCTTCTGCAACTTTTTCTAAACCTGGAAATAATGTTGTTATCTTATCAATGTTTAAGTGAGTACATTATTGATTAACCAATTCAAATATCACCAGATATGAATTTAGTAATCGGAATGTAATGTGGACGTAATTTAAAGGTATCTTGCTTTTTATGTTACTTTTAAATCTACCTTTAATGAGGAAGTGGAATTGTCGCACAGAAGCATCTAGATACTTTGATATTAAACAGAAACAAACATGCAGGGGTACTTCATTCTTCAAAGCGAGTTTCTGAGTGAAGAGAAAAGCCCAGTTGTCTTGCACTCTGCTGTCTCGGGACATCCAGTATACAATTCCTTCACAACCATTAGCCACCGTTTGCTCTTGGGATATGATTCTAACACGACTTTTATTAAAATTGAACTTTAAAATTGACTCCGCAGTCTGTTCCCGCTTTGCCTGTATGTTTTGAATGAATTCTTCAATATTGGCGCCAGTTTCGGATGTAGTTGAAAACGACAGGTTGAGTTTCGGTTTCTTAGCTGCTGAAGTCATTTTAGTAAAGGTAAGCAGACTACCAATACATTTAGTTCTCATTCACTTATTACAGTGGTTGTTTCAAAGACTTTTGGATATAAAAACTTTCAATAAGTTTAATCCTTGGTCAAGAACGAAGGGGAGATGCATAATTTTCTAGCTATGACATTTTTACATGACAGTTGACATTTGACAATTTGTAAAAATATATGCGCTTTGGATTCATTCTCTTAGAAGATAAATTCATGTTTTTCAGTAAATAATATTTTCATGTGAATTTATGTGCTAAAGTAAGAATTAAAGAACGTATAATATTCATCGACAGGTGCCCTTTCTGTTCGTTGTGGTTGGGCTTCTACAGCGTAGTCAGGTTTAACTCCCTTTTGAAATACTTATGCAGAAAGAGATCATTTCAAAATATACCGGTATACCCCCTTAGCATAAAAACATCATGGAATCGGGAAATCCGGGCTTTAATATGTATTTTTTAAAATTTGCAAGTGTAGCTCGGTGGTCAGAGCACAGCAACGATTTATTGAGTCGATTTACCATTACCATTGCCTTAAACATAGCCGTTTTCGTTTCCCAGCTATCCCACATTGGCGGGTTTACTTGCGGACATCAATCAAAGCAATATTTAAAAGTTATCGCTAACCGCATTTTCTGTGGTATGGGTATTCCACGCTAAGTTTTTTCATTACATAGGTTTTATTTTGGACAGCAAAATTTCGAAATCTTTTTATGACATTCTGTAAAGTTTAGAAAACTCAGATTTTCTACCAAGTCATATCATTGAAGAATTTCTCCATGCTGTTTCTGAAAAAAAACGTGATTTTTTTTAAATTCTAATTGAACTTACGTTATTTTGATAGACTAAATTTAGAGAAATAAATCTTATTGCTACTCAATAAACGGATTTTAATATTATGCCACTATGTCATACAAGGTTCGAAAGCTTTTAATATCTTTAAAAAAGTACTTACATTTTTCTATTACGATGAATTGCTATCATCCACGATCTCTTCTGACGTCGATGTCTATTTTGAATTAATTTTTTTAACATTAATTAATTTACTAAGCCTATAAGTCAGAGTGCCGACGCTGACATTTTCTACGATATTCATTGCCCAGAGACGAATTGAAAATACATATGAAGCGGCAATGTAAACAGTTACTAGTTAATCTTTATACATTTTTAAACCCTTGAACCCCTCATAACAAAGCTAAAGCTACCTCTATGTGGTGCGCTTCGAACATATTCTTATACACTGGTCTATTCAAGTTCATTCTCAGTGGGGGACCCATATATCAATTCTCGCAGGTATATTTAGTAGGTCTGTTTACGCTATTAGGAAGATAAGACTGATTACTGATGTAAAGACAGCTAGACTTGTTTTTCTTGCCTATTTTCATAGTATTATGTGAGGTATCCTGATGTGGGGTAAATCAGCGGACATTGATTCATTATTTGCATTACAGAAAAGAGCTATCAGAGCTATATACAGACTAAAGTCACGTTAGAAGCATTAAAATACAGCTTATAAGCAAAAGTATAGTATACATATTAATGACAAGTACGCCTGGAAATAAAAGTGTCGAAACCGGTTCCGCACAGCTTTAAACTTTTGTAATTACCACGTGTTGTTTAAAAGATGTGTTGAAGAGTTTCTTTCGCCATTTCTTCTCAATGGTAAAGCACCTTTTCGAAACGGTAGTAGAAACAAAAAATGACAAGCATAAGTATATTTACAGAATACCTACATGATTGAATGATTTTGAATTTGAATAATGATACACGAGTACATGCGCCAGCGTTGTTATAAATACTTTTTCGAATCATTGTTTCACGTCTTATTAGGTAGAATACTTATATGTAAAAGTTCGCTTGCATAAATTATTAGAATAAAACACCAATGATTTTGTTATATTGGTATATAATGTTAAATATTTATTAAATAATCAAATAATAGGATATCCTTTTGTTTTTAAAAATCTTGTGCAATGCTATCATTATTTTCGAGAAAATATTTATCTTTTAAATTTTCGCTACATGGGTGGCAGTTCATGCGGTCTATATTTATTTTCATGCATTCAAAAGAGCAGAAGGAAACAAGCTTACAATTGGCACACATTATTTTGTCTGTACTGGAAGGCATCGAACATTCGAAACACACATCAAATATTTTAACCTAAAACAATAAACACAATTATAAATCAAGTACCAAAACAACTGATCACAATAATAAAGTACCTTTTTGTGTTACATTTTTACTCGGGACCACGGGAAATTCATTATTACTGCATTATTTCTATTATAAAAAAAGAGACCACACGAGTTATTTATAAACCATAGCCCAAAATTAAGCTGTCTTATCATAGATTATAGAATTTAAAAAGCAATATCTTACATATTTAGAAATCAACTCTGGTTTTACATAACACCTTTTCCATATCACTTCAGAACTGAAGGATTCTGAATCTTTATAATCATGGATTTCTTTAATGTTTCTTTCGGTGATACCTTTCTCAACAGATGTTAGCGGTTTCTTTAATGAGATGCCATTCGATATACGGTTATTGCAAAATTGAACAATGTTCAGCAAATGTTTTAAAATATTAGGGTTGCCGTAAATATTTTTCTTGGAACTTGCTAGAATATACCAAATCTCTAAGCAACGTTGTGGCGTTAACCAGAGACCAATGATCTTTTTTTGTTTTAATTCTTTCAGTATCATATTCCAATGACGGTGACTAAACCTGTAATTGAATATGTTAAAAATTAATATATCATTCATCATTATTAATCGTGGGTATAAACTTAATCCATGTGGCTTATTAAAACAACTGCGAATTAGTCATAATTACAATCCTTTATTGTACCACTGTTGGGTTAAAGTCTCGATTCACAATAAACGACAATAACATAATCATTCAACCTACAACTATACAGATACAGAAAACAAATCGATAAAAATCAAATTTATTTTATTATTTTACATTTTGATGATGATGACGAGATCCTTGACTATATTAGCTTGTAGCCATCTAATGTGCAATAACCTTGCACATTCAGTCACCAACTCTAGGGCTTGTCTGTATTCGCCAATTTCATCCATCATTCTGCCTGCCGATTTTGTAGAAATTCTTTCCTCCTTCTTTGGTTTTTCCATTTTTTTACTTTTCGGGTCCTGCTTCGCAGCTCCTAGTACAAGAAAAAAGACAGTTGCAAATAACATTATTGTTAATGTACTTCATATTCACAAGGATCCGATATAAGTGGCCGTGTAATTAATTTGATATAAGGTGGAGTTACTTTATAAAATATGAATTATTTTTGGGTTTTCATATCTAGATAGCAAACATTTATATTGTTTTGTTCTTTATAACATTTTAATATAACATTTTTGTTATACGCTATTTTAAGTAATAAGAAGTTCAGAAATAAATAATTATATTCTATTAATAAAATGTAAAAACTAGCAGTGGTCAAATGCCTTTAAGTCGTAATGCCGACAGCGTCAGCATTGTTTTCTCATTCAAATATTACGTCCTTAGCCCAACAATTGCTGATCTCAAATCTCAATACACGTAACTTTGAACTCAAATATATGACGTTTTTTTGAAAATTCCTAATACAAACTCATAAAAAAATTAATGATACAGAATATTTTATTTGATTTTGCCGTGGCATCGGTTAAATCATGGAAATTAATTATTATGAAATATCGACATAAATCAGAACATCAGTAATGTCGGTTCACCACTAATGTACACATATGTGTTTTTGGTTCTTACTATTTCTAATTATTTATAGAAGACTATATGAGGCGACCCATAGAGTACATGATAACACATTCATGATTTTGTGAATGAGTGAAAAGTATGTGAATTAATTACAAGAAGGCTTTTCTTTGTTTATATATATAACCATAATTATGCTTTATATTTGGGATATTATTGAGCCCCATAACCGTAATCGAAACTATCGGGTATCCGAAACCGTAACCGAATCCGGAAAAAGAAAATTTCGCACGGCAAGAGTCTAAATAAAACACCTTTAGACATGTTTTCGTATGCCGAACCTATATACTACCTGCATCGCTCTAATTTTTAGTCATTTTTTATTATTTAATTTTTCAAACGATTGATTACAATTGGATTATAATAGCAAATAATACTATAATACATAGAAATAAAGTCAAAGTGTTACCTTGTAAATACATTATTATTTTTTTCTAAGTAGTAAACCATCTAATATAGCGTAACTGAAATCATCCGAAATAATTGGATAATCCGAAATAATTTTATATCCGTGATCGAAACCGGTAAAATATTATTCAAATATCAGTATCCATATCCAGATGCAAAATATTATATCCATAACATCGCTACTTTAAATTTGAGATAAATTAGCTGCTTGATAGCTACTATACTATACATGTAAAAAACTAACTGATCGAATTCTGTACATGAACGATATATGAGAAAAACTATTATTAGCGGCCTTTATCAACGCAGTAGAACCCAAAACAATAGTTGATAGAATTTTTGTGTTTGTCTGTACGTTTGTTCGCGCTAATCTCAGAAATGACGTAACCGATTTCGTTCTGGATTTCAATAATTTATGGAAGTAAGTATCAATTAATACTTAAAGTTCGTTTCATTGCAATCCGTTCATAAATAAAAAAAATACAAATTAATTTAAACTAATGTAGGTACTATTTCTTAGTATAAGGCGTAGTTTTACCGAAGAGAAGCGAGGACAGTAGCTAGAAATAAATAAGTATATTCGAAGGTGTAATATTTAAAGAAGGCCATTGACACTGATATTGATTCAATCATCG
>DWPT01000700.1:0-22139 GCA_018251895.1 Agathymus mariae mariae
AACTTTGACCCAGGTTGCGGGTTAAGGGTTAAATCAGTCGCGTTTTGACCATGTTCAGGTGTGTTGTGCGCATCGTGGTGGTACCGCTGGTAAGTATACATTTTATATTTTATTAATAATCCAATAAAAATTTTCTATGTTAAATATTTGTATATAATTAATAAGTACATGGTACAGACTTAGAAACATTCGACGCTTCGATCTAAGTGTCACAAAGTTGTTTCAAACAATTTGGAAAGTAAACTTTTCATTACTAAGTTGTTTACACAGTTGGTAGCCGTTACCTGTTGAGTGAAGTATTCCAGGTTCAATTCCGAATCCGAACGAACAGTTATGTGATGTCAGTAATAATTTATATTATGTGAAGTGGAACATTTCATTTTGAAACGTAGACTAGGCTTCTATTTTAAAAAAAAACCATTAGGTTCAGACATGCGTTTGTTGTTTAACTGTTCAAGATGGCATTGTGCAAAGTGATGCAACAGCTCGGCTTGTCACAAAGACACGTTGTTACCATCACTCTTTCTTCACCGTACGTAAAAAAATGTCTATGCCTGGATCGAGTGACGGAGAATCGATTTTTGTTATATCCTACAATGAATATTATGTTAAAATTACAACGATATTAGAATTCGGGCGTCTTTTAAAAATAAGAAGCGGTATTTTTATACATCTTAAGACCGCGCGTCAAAGCCAAACTTCGCTGCCATTAAAATTTCGTCCTTCTTCGGCCTCTAATTAAAAAATCGTGTCGTCTCCCAAATAAAATCAATTCGTCGCTCGTTTTCTTCAGGGGGTGCAGAGGAGTTTTTCACAACCCCTTCGCCTCTCTTTATTCGTAATTATATTTGTGTAATGATCAGAAACAGAAACTTTTGATGGACCGGCCCCTCCATCAACCGCCATTTTGAAATATATTTTTTTATTTAAGCAATTGATTTAGATGTCATAGCCTACTAGCATGCCGACTATTTTGAAAACCTCGTTCAGAAATTATGAAAAAACATTATACAATCTGTGCATATGTAAAAAAATTGCAACTAATTTTATATTAATTGTGACTGAATATCAGCATATAGAATAAGCCTATTGTATTTAAAATAAAACATGTATCTATAACTCGTTATATATCCACTTCGGCTATTATCTGTGACATACCACAAAGAAATAAATTATTGGAATTACTTTCCACAATGTTATTGAAATATCTCGCGTTCGAATGTCAATTATGCTTAAGCAAATTAAATTATCCAATATCGTTTCTATACATCAATTCAAAATTTATATAAGTGGATAAATATCCAGAAAGAACTCAATTTCAAGGAAAATTAATTTTCACTTCTTTCATTTTAACGTTGTAAGTTTACGAATAAAGCAACGAGGCGTTCATTCTTCTTAAAACACTATTTATTATTAGATTTAGATTTTCTTTTTTTATTTTAACACCCAGAAAAAGTAAAATAATCCATCTTGTTTGGCAATGCCTACACTTGCATTAACTTCTTGTAAACAGTAGTGGGCACTGTTACTATCATGGCAACCCGTTTCTTACTACCATATAATTAAAAATAGAGAGTGGCTCATCAGTGCTCTGCCGACTTCCAAAAGTTCGCTGTAGCCGTTCCTCTTTTAGCGTTTCTACTAACATAATTTATATTTGTGTAATGGTTACGAAGTTTTGATGGACTTAGGATCTCCGTTACTTGCTACTTTGCGCATTTTATTATGGAGATGAAACATCTTCAGGTAGCCAATTTAAAATCTACGATCCGACTAACGTAGTGAATGGATAAATATAAAAGCAAGATACGTACTTACCTACATAAACTAAACGCTTATATTCATTACAGTAAAAGTAGATTATTACAACTATTTGCGAAATCCGAAATTTTATTCTGCATGGGAACGAAAACCTAAGTGTATTCGGACATATTTAGGTAATACTTTAAAGTATGAGAACATGATAATATTGTGTCAAATTTTCTTATTCGTTTACCAAGTCATCTTTGGTATTTTTATCTGACATCCAATATATACAGCCCTTAATCTTATTACACTTTATGGTATTAACTGGAATGAAAATTAATATTATTTCATAAAATTAATCAAAAGATAGATTATAAAACATTACTTCATAAAATAACCTTTTATCTGAAATCATTTATTCGACACATTGAATAGCTCGACATCAAACAACATAAATGACAAAATGACGAAAACTCAAACAGTATTAAAACCCGAAAGTCTTAAATCGAAACGATTTATTTTACGCAATAAAACGTGGAGCGAAGGACTCGGGAGGCATTTTTAAGAAACGCCATATTGCCTGCCCCCACCCCAAGACGCCCACAGAAAAAGCTTTTGAATTTAAAACAAAAATGTTGCCCAGCCAATGAGGGGCCGCGTGACGGATAAAAATGTAATCGATAACTCCCGGAGCGTGGGAGAAGACACCGGTTAGAAAAAACTATTATTTGGCATAATGGCTGGTATTACTATGATCGTGCCGGAATTAAAAAAGTTATTAGATAGTATTGTATGTATACGCACGGGCGCGAAAATATGCCTATTCTATTTGTTTATTTAATTGAGTTCATGTTTAGATTTTGTGTGCAATTGTTTAATTTAGTAATTGGTATGGTATAAAACCCAAAACTATAAAAATATCGAAGTGCAAGAAATAATAACATACATTATATTTGGTTAACTTATGTTACTTCTTTATAGGTAGGTGTTATATAGGAAGATGTGTATTTCAGGCAATTTTTGTAATTTATTTTGGATTTGAGAATGCTTACCTATACGTAATTACTAGGTGCCTTGGAAAACCTAAATCATGCAATTATTCAAACTCAACACATCCTAATCTTTCTATTATTTCTATGTGCATTTGTTCTCGCTAACCTCAGAAATTACTTAACCAATTTCGTTCTGGTTTTCATTAATATATTGCAGTGAGCATCACTTAATACTTAAAGTTCGTTTAATTGCAATGCGTAAATAAATAAAATAGTTATAAATTAGTATTTTATTGTGAAATAATTCAGGTGCCAGCGTAGATATCTTGAAACGAAGCGACTTACTAGTAGAAAATAAAAACTAAAACAAAATACCCATGTACAATTAGGCAATTTAATAATTATCAGACATTATTGGTTTGAAAGAGGAATTTTTCAAGCCGTCACGCCTGTCGTGCAAACTTTTAAGCCAATTTACTGTTTAACGACGCTCATTTGTTTAGCGACAACTTTTATGTTTTGCCAAAGTAGTTTTGAACTGTCGTTTTTAATAGGGCTATAAAAATACATTAAATATTTAGCTAACACTTTTAACAGTATGCTGGAGTGGCGTGTATCCCATAAACACATTTAACCAATCTCAAACAGCGGCATTGTTTTATTGGCCGGTAGCTAGAAATGTTATGGTATACCCGTCGACGAGATTAAATCTTCACTTCTTTACCAATAAAAACCTGTGCAGTGACAAGATATTTAAAACGTAAACATTTAAGCTCTTAAGTACTGTCGATTTACATTTTTAAATCCCAAATTAAGAACAAACAGGAGGTAGCATTTGGTATAAATCTACAACAGGTTTAAATTCCGCTCATTACGGAGATAAAATTTAAATTGCTAAACACCCCTTCGAAAAAAGCGGTAGTAGGGTGAAAAAAGTAAGAGGGCTCTAAGGAGGAACTCTCTCGCTCGGCATTCATATTTTTCACCGCCTGCGTAAGATTTAGGTACTTTCATTACATCGTTTTGTTTATCCCTAGTTGTCTTTTAATGAATAATTGAATAATTTGCGACATCTATCGCTAATGTATACAACATAACAGTCTACTAGTAGTTATCCTAAAACCACAAAATAGTTAAACATTAAAACTTTAGCTTAAAGTAGGACCTCGTTTGTAGAGTTCATTCACCCGTAAATTGAGTTCAAATCATGATTACACAGGTATACAACATCTAACAGGATTTCTTATAACGAAATAAAGTTTCCCAGTTCATAATGATTGTCACTCGTTAGGATTCGAAATGAGAGGGGACACAATCAGCGAATAATTTTCTTTGCAATTCTCTGTTACTCACGGGAAAGTTTGAACCCTTTCAGCTCGTACAGATAACAAATACGATCAATGATGTATTTATTTCTTATCACTGATTCCAATCACGCACATCTACTTAGAAGAAACAAATCAATGTGCTTAACATAACAAATAAGATAACAGATATGGCAAAAGTGGTAAATACATAACATACTAAAGAGCAGCTGTACAATTTCTTTAGTTTTGTAAAATTTTATTTTCTTTTCTTAAACTTTGAAATTTTAAATATTGTATTTTGAAATGTCATGTACTTGTTCCAGTATTATTTTTCTGAACGTTAATTAAGCTTGAATAAATCAAAGAACTTCCGTGTACACTAGTTTTCTATTGAGTCTGTGATAAGTCCACAATTAAGTAAACTATGAACATAAATTATATGTTCTCTCGCATAGGGAATCAGACGGTGGTATTATAGAGGGGATAAGTTTTCTTATTAGAACACGCATTAGAAATTTTAATCGACTTTGGAGAAAAACTTGAATGGGAACACGCTTATATATTATACACAATATATACACAAAACATAATAATAAAGTAATATTTTTGTAATGAAAATATTTACAGACACGTTCCTACTTTTTGTCTGTGTTGCTTGACTTTAATGGCAATTTAAATAAGGGTTTTATTTTCAATCTTATTAAAACAAGGGTAGTAATTTTTAAAGAATTGACGCAGTCCACCAAAGTTATTCGGAACGCATTCAGTGATTTATCTAAACGTCATGACCCAGTGGAAATTAAAAAGTTAAACTCACCCAAAATGGCGGTGGTTACGTAGACTACATACGCGGTAGAAATAAATTTCCGTACGTTATGCGATTTGCGTTGTTTTATTTAACAAGTTTTCCCTATAATTTATGTTAAAAAGGCGGATATGCTGATGCTTGATGGAATTTATTTAACTTTTAAAACAAATATTTTTTGCAAAATATATTTTTATTTAATATTATGAACACGACTAAGTTTTATACATCTTTGTTAATTTAATTTATAAAGTTAAATACTTTAGAAGATTTTTAGAATTTATTGTAAAATTAATTCATAAAACCAAAATCTCATTTCCTGCTTCATATCGAATTTCATATTCTAGTAATTTACAACATAGCGCTTGATATGCCGCTTTTACGTATTTGTTAGTCTTTGGCTGAAATAGTTACGAGTTCGGGAGGGAAAGTGTTCGTAACTTTTTAATTTGGACCGTTCCATGTTCGAAAGTCGAATTTTTCATCCCGAAGTTCGCTGGTTTGCTGAGGTGCGAAGCGCTTAATAGTTTAACTTCACTGGTAGTTCACCCTTTTATTTTTAAAGACATCAAGCAAGTTTATCGCAAGTTTGAGTTTTTCTTGGGAGCCATTTTATTATAAATTTTTTAACAGAATCCGCAGATGAAATTAAGGTTCTATAATTTTCAAATTGTTGTTGTTGAATCTCAAGCTCTATGAAAAATTTATAATTATAATAAAAAAAACAAAAATCTTTGCAAGTATAGGTAAGTTACAAGTGAAAATTGGTTTAATTGGATATCTTATCGATTAAATTCTGAATGAGTAGTATTTCAAATTCGTATGTACCGTCTATGCTTTTGTGGGCCTAAATGGATTTAAAGTGATTAAATTTTTACTTATACCTCAATTTTGTCCAAAAATTTATTTTATATTAGAAATTTATTTTTTATTTAGAAATTTATTATTTATGCTTAATTCATTAAAATTTAGAACTTTAGGTTATTGGAACTAATTAGATTAAACTATAAATTTATAGGAAAGAAAAATATTTATGTATGAAACTGAAAAAAAGAAATACTCATTTAAGCATTTTAAAAGCTTAATAGTTGGCTCGCCTGGTACGGGCTACAGCATTTCTGAATACATTTTTAATAGCGAAAATTGTATTAAAGTTTGGACAACTGAGGTGTAAAGCGCTTTTGCGTTTTTTACCCCTTTTTCTGCTCTGGCGTAGTTTTGTGGTAATACACTTTAGTACGAAATAGTTAAATGAAAATACTTAGGATGTTACTCTTAAGCCTTGAATATGTACGGGGGGGCAAGGGATCTACTTTCATTAGTAAATAATATATTTGTTAATATTAATAAATAAACGTTAACATAACGCCTACTCTCTTGACCCACCCTTGCAGTCAGACCCATACCTTCTTTTTTACCTTCTTCTCTTTTCCTGGCCGACAACGCATCAGAGATACCTTCGGTCTTGCTGATGTCCATGGGCCGCGACGACCGCCTACCATCAGGTGGCTCGTCTGCTCGTTTGTCGGCTGTTACCATAAAAAAAATGTAGGTACTCGTATCTCGGGTGGCATGCACAACGAATAAAAACAACCTTCTACCCAAGCTGGAAACCAAACCCGGGACCATTTGTTCGACAGACAGAGTCACTACCACATGAGCTAATTATGATACGCTACTTCGAGTTCAAGAAATTTCTCTAAAACACACACTTAAACAAGTTTAACCTAACTGTTGAGAAATTGTTAATGTTATTAAATTCATTTTGAAAACTACGCTCGTTCCATCCGGTGGCGTCCTGTCGCACCGGAACCCGGCTAATACGTCACTTCCGCCCGATCGGAAAACGCGGAAACTTTTAAATTAGGCTAATTTTTCACAAAGAAACTTCACCAGTTTTCAGGTTATGGAGGTTAAGTAATAAAGAGTAATGAACTAATTTTGTTTCTAATACTTCTAGATATAGAAAGAAAAGTGAATATTTTGGTTGTAGGTGGATGTCATTTTTTGTTAAGTATATATGGAAGTCTTTGAATGATACATGTACTCGTTTTAGGGAACATTTATTCACCAAAAACCCCCTCGGCTCTAAAATCCTTTATCGTTTGTCTTCCTTGAAACACGAAATTGTAAGTCGAACCGACTGAGATCACCCACACAATATAACTTAGCCTAGCTATACTAGAACCTGATAAGTGGCGCTATAATCTAATGTTATCAGTTTTTATATACATAAATCGAACAAATACATTTTAACATAAAGTCATCATCATTATTACAACCCATGTTGCCCAGTGCTGGGTTCCGTCTCCTCCACAATTAAAGGTTCAGACCATAGTTCTCAACATTAGGCAAGTGCCAGTTGGCAGACTTCACACAACTTTGAGAACATTACTGAGAACCCTCAGGTATGTAACTTTCGTCATGATGTTTTCCTTCGCCAAAGCGAAAATTTGAAAAAAAATAAATGCCTTCAGGATTGGAACTCGAGTTCGCAGTGCAAGAAATCTACATTCAAAAATACACGTCAATGCCGCTAACATAAAGTACAACAAGAAATCTCCGAGATCATCTAGTTGTTTGTGTGAAACGACAATAAAATATATACGATAATAATAAAATATATTGAAGTATTACAGTCACACCTGCCTACGATATGACAATTCGATACGAAACCTGCAACCAACAAGTGTTTCGCAACGACTAGTGTACAAAATAAAATGAAGCAGTCTATTTGTAAAAAACTACTACAAACAGCAAATTTCTTGAAAATTTTTATTCGAAATGGGGGTTAACGATTCGAATTGCTTTTTCTTTCTTGCTGGGAAAGTTGATTGTTCGTTAAATATATTTTCTTGTATTATGTTTCAAGTGTTCATATACCAGATTAAATACCTATTAAATGTCATTAATGCTGTAAAGAAAATTTATGTTATACTACCAGATGTCCTCGCTTCCCTTCAGAATATCTACCTTACGCTTACAAATAGCATCTACATTGTTTTAGGACTGGGTTTTTCACGTTCTGTAAATAAGAATTACGTACGTACATTTTTAATAATGGACGGATTGAAATGAAAAGAAATGTAAATACTAAGTGACGCTTACTGCAAATTATCAGTGAAGACCGTAATGAAATCGAATAAGCCGTTTTTGAGATTAGAGCGAACAAACGCACAGGCATACAGACAAACAACTATTATTTTGTGTTCTATTGCGTTAATAAAGGCCCTTCATATTAGTTTTTCCCATTTATCCTTCATATACAGAAAGCGATCAGTTAGAATTTAATTATATGTACAGATATAGAAGAATGCATAATGTGCATAAATTTGTCATAATTTTCCTTAACAAAAACTAAAGTTTCAAAACATTTTTGAATTATATTGCTATGTGCTCCTTATTATTTCATAACTACGTACAGATTCATTTAAGTACGTTCAAATGAAATAGGCAAAAAACAGTCTTTGTATTTACAGCGTGCCAAAAACGTAAATTTGCATTTCCTTGCATGTACCTAGTAGCCACGATTTTGATACGATCCGAACACTTAATAGCTTGCTGCCGATAAAAAAAATTAAAATGGGGTTCGTACCCCTTCACAAATACTGCTCGCTTGTCACCCTTGATTTGCCTAGTTACGGCAAACTTTTATATATTTTGCTGGAATAATATTAAATCTTTGGTACATTGAATTTTTTTTAAGAACGAGACAAATGGTTCTATAAAAAGAAAGATTTTGTCTACATATAAAAAAAAACTCAAGGTAGTAATTTTATACAGGCTAAAGACAAGATGAGACTGAAACTATATTACTCCGATGTAATGTTTTTTTGCGTGATATTTGAAAATGGAAATAAACCATGCCAAACTATTTGCTGAGCTATAAAACAAAGAGGACTGCACTGAAAACCAGCAGCCTTGACCCACGGCCGCTTCATAGCACAGGCAGAATGTAGTCCTATTTCGTAATGTGTTTCGAAATATACCTATAATGCACTGATTACTTTAAGTTATTACGGAATATATATATATATATATATATATTTGTTTCTTTCTATATAGATGATAATAATACGAGAACCCACTAATATGTTTTAACACTCAACTTTATCAAAATTGTTCTGGTCGGCAACACTTCGGTGATGGCTTTGGTGTTACTGAAGTCTATGGGCGACGGTGACCACTTACCATAAGGTGGCTCGTCTGATTTTTTTGCGACTCGATCACACAAACATCACGTTTTCTTTTGAAGCTTTGAAGAAAATAATACCAAACGGGAAAAATTTCTATATAAAGACTGTAACAAGAAACAAATTTGTCATATTTAATCTGTGTCCAGTTTCCCGCCGTAGATATCTTTCTATAACTGGAGGCGGCGGCGGCGTGGCTCAAATTGTCTTAATTTTTCATCTCAGCCCTCCCGCGCCCTCCTACCCCCTCTCATAATTGTTTTTAATTTAAGCACGGAATGAGAAACGCTACAGCCAGTTTGTACAAAAATCTTGTTTTATCAGGGAAAAAAGGACATTATATACATACCTACATTTTCCCGCTTAAAGGAAAATGTTTCCAAAGTGCAATTTTACTGTTGTACTATTAGGTCTTTTAATATTTTAAGAAATACGAATTTTGTTATTGTTTTAAAATCCTAAGATGTTCTTTTTGCTGTTTTATGTATTTACGCATATGCCTTAAATACATTGCTATGAATCGACCTATTAGCATCGTTCTTGCCGCATCTGAATGGATTATATTTAACATTAAGATCGATCGAACTGACTGCATATTTTCTAGTGTCGCGACCCTTGTGGATTTATAAATAATATTTTCTCAATAACTTTGAAATTTCTGTCGAAGTAAATTCCAAATGATACATTAAATCCATTATGCATCTTTTCGATAAACAAAGCGCAGGTACAAATTTCCTTCGTAGCCGTAACACGACGTTGACACCTCTGACGTCACAGATGTACTATGCAAATGGCGGCCATTTAGGTAACATACCACCGTCTACCATCTCCTCTTATTTGCCTGATTTTACTAAAACTGTAGCTTCTCTTAAAACAACGTTTCCGGACTAGCTTGGAAGATCAACAAAATTTAAAGTGAAAATGAGTTATGGCATCAATCCATTGGTCCGTGAATGTAGTAATGACGTTGTAAGAGCAAGAAAACATAGAATTTTACTATGGTAAATACTATCTTCGGTTCCAAACAAAATGGATGAGTGCTATGGTGGTTGGTCACTGTTTTTTATGCTTCATAGTTCTCACTAAATAATGTGAAAGTAACAGTTAGTCGAGAGGGTAAAGAAATAAAAAAAATTAAATTTCCAGGTTATCATGCCTAAATAATTGTGATATTTATAAATATTTATTTATTTGTTATTTAATACATAGTGTGTGAACACTTCATCTGCCTCTCGATACCAAGTCTGCAGTCGCAGGTCTGCTGGAAGAAATTTCTTAAGAATTAAGCAGAAGCAAGGTTATATATGTATACAAATATTTAAATAAACAAATAATTTGACAAAAGAATTCTTCGCAGCAGTGAAGCAGAGTGAGCGTGTTTCACTACACTACGAGTCAACCAATTTATGAAAGAATCGCCCAAATCCAGTATTGCAAGTTTTGTGTGGTCCTTACAAAGATTTAACAATAATAAGTAGCCAGAAAGCACGAAGAAATATTGCTACTAATCCTCCGTCATTCAATTGCCACAGCGCCCGCGTGCCTTCATTCATTCTCTCGCTTATAGTCGTCACAGACCACAGGAATATCAACTCCAAAATTTTCCACTTAATAATTATTAATAATTCTAATGGTTATAATATTATTTTGATCGAAATCCTATTTTTGTGCAAAGTAGGTTTTTATATACGTTTGCTCAAACTATGCTATCGCTTCAGCAAATTGTCAACCGAGGTCTAGACGTATCAATCTAGAAGTAAAACTTAAAAAATATTGCAACTTAGCGAAGCATTACTCGTAACTCAGATAACAGCAGTTTGACATAAGGTGGCAACACTGGCAGCCATATTTATTTTTAATTTACTGTTATGTTGGTATCGCGTAGTAAATTTAAAAAGGCTGCATGCACCGTCGGCCTCTGGCGCACTTCCAGCAGTCTGTCTGTCTGTCTCCATCCGTTTCCGCCAAACCCCCCGAAATATGTTTCAATTCTCGAAAACATGGTAGACGTTTTCTTTGCGTTCGGAATGGTTCTTTCGTTGCAATAACAATGCATCTTGGGAATTTATACCGGTTTCTTTATATTGGCCCGCTGCCCACAGTCCGCCTGATTGTTGAAAAGGCTAGAACGTACTTTATTACGAGTGTATTAAGTGGCGGAGTCAACACCAAGCCCAGTGCCCGAAGCTCGAAACCCTCTGATATAGCTTAACGACTGGTATATAACAATAACAGTTGCCCGACAGTAACAATATACCAACAGTATAGTGCCCTAAAAGCTTTAGTCACCTATCTTTCGTAATTGCATTCACAATTATTTTACCACGCAGTTTTAGATCAACTAGACAGTGGCTGATGAACGCTCCAGATGTTTGTTATATAAAAACACTAAATAAGCAGACTGTAACAAGAGAACTATTTTTCAAAACAAGGTCATCGTTATCGGTAGGTAATTTGCTCGAAGTGGAACAGATCGCGTTTCACCGTCGTTTCTAATCTCTATCGCGAGATGGCCGGCCGCACCGGGAATATTGTATTGAAATTGAACGAATAAAACTGCCGCAGATATTATAAAATATCTTATATTATGAACTGTGAACTAAATATTAATACTGTCTTTTATTCATACAGAAATAACAACCTGAAGAGCGATGATTATTTAGCACAGTTGTTATAGCCCCCTGAGGGAAAACAAACATTTATTTTAGTGATAAATGTTCTTTTCTGCGTTGGATGTCGTTACATTCGCTTAAAGAAGCTTGCTTCGCGCAGGAATAGCAGTGGTCCGAGAAATATAAAACAGCAAAAGTGTACATTAGCGAGGATTACGTAGCGTATTTAGATATGCCATACTCTCCACGTAACTGTGACTTCATCCAGTTTTAAGTGAACGAAACTTTTCATAAATACGTCATGTGTCTGAATTGTATAAAACTATTTAACAAAGGTTATATTCGAAAGAAAACTTGTTTGTTAATTTTGTTTATTTCATGCTAAACGTTCCCATTAATTAACAAAGCGTAAATATTGCTGTAAATATATGCTTACATTCATTAGAAATTAATCATCTAAATGTTTCCAAATGGCTGCATACCGTCCAACATCATTTGCCTTAATAAATTCAGAACAAAAAAAAAACAAACTCAAACAATTCGAAAACACGGTTCAAAAATTCGCAACAGACAGCCGCGCTTCTAAAGAAACAAATTAAAATAGGTAGGTATCCGTCTACAATAGCAATAAGATAAGACCGCCACCCTACACCCCGGCAAAAAAAGGCGAAGAAAGAAAAGGAGAATTGCCTTTGCGAGATAGACAAGGACAGACGCCCCGCGAAAAATTAAGATTCAAATAGTAAGAAAATTAAAATTCGACGAACGGTCAGCATTCTATCCCCTTCTTTCTCATTACAAACGTATACAACCGTCTCATTGAGGAAAAAAAGAAGGGTGATCGAAGTTTCATTAGGGAGGGGGTAACGGGAATGATCTTATTGGAATGGTAATGACAGTCGACGATTAAAGCCAGCTTTTGCGACGCTTCATGTAACCTAATTGGTTTTTTCTTTGACATTTTTCCATCTCATTATAGGAAAAGGTTTTGATGTTGGGAAATGGAATAAAGTTCGCCTTTCGATACTCTTCGTATCACACTGTCAACGAAGGCTCTCAATGTTTGATAATTGACTTCCAAAGCCGAAGTTCTGGACTTGCCTCCAAAAATAATGTAATTTATTAACGACACTTCCATTACTCTGAGACGTGATCAAATAGCCTTCTTACACGTTTATAATTTTTTTTCGATGGTCTAGAATGTTTGTTGATTATTAGAAACAAATTACATGCTACTAGTGTGCAAAAACATTAGTTGAAAACTTTCCGGCTTTTAATTCTAACATTTAAATAACCTCAAACTATGAAGGGTCAGTGACGCACCGTCCTGTTTCCGTTAAACTATCATGACAAAATATAGGATATTAAAAATAGTATATTCATTAGTAATTGCAGAAACTGTTGTAAGTTCTCAATCTACTTACTTTATTTATTTATTCGATTCACTTCTAGTTTACTCTAAGTTAATATAGAAATAAATTCAATTAAATAATATACATTTTTATAATAATATTAATTTTAATAATTTTCATGGATAAAAACAATAATTTGATTGATTTTATTATTTATAATACTCATATTAAATTAATTAAAATTACTCTAAATCTACATACAAGTTGTAGGACTTAATTAAAATTGTTTGTACATATACCTGTTATAACATCTTTGTATGTAAGTGTGTATTTTCTGTGTGTCATGGTGTTTATTTGGTTGGTGCAACTTTTTCAAAATAAATAAATGGGAAATCTATTTATGAACTAATATTTAAAATACCACGTTAATACTACGTTGTAAACTACATCACTAGTTCCAAAAAGTATTTATAATATCTAGAATTATCTATCTAACTAGGTTATCTAGAATTATCTATTCTTGCCAATCATTTTTTTTTAATAAAAAAGGTTATCATTGTTTTATTGTTCTTTTATTTATTACAAAAAATTCAATCAAATTTTTAGTATCTGAATTTAGATGTGCAGTTTTTATTTAAGCAACATTCAAATTTAATGTAATATAAAAACATATAATTTGTTACTATATGTAGTCATAGCGGGTTATGTTGGTAGCCTTGACCCGCTCACACGTAGCAAAAATGGCGCGAATGTCGCGTAGATTGTTTAACTTGCTAACTTGTCTTTTGTAAATCAAGTGTACGGGACTAAATCCATTCCTGTTTACGCACCAACCTCCCCCGTCGTGGTGCTTGCTAACAACGAACGAGGTTACGCCGAACAGTCCTTCATGCTGGAGGTCGCCGGTCTTTGTGTTATCCAGTTCCATCCAGATGGGTCGTGGATTGTTTACCTACCTAGTTAGTTACCCTGTTAAAATCAACTGCAATGTTTATAAATTATTGTATTAGCAGGGTTTTAGTGACAGTCGAAAAGTAGGTTCCTGTGTTAAAAGGCGCCGAGTTCAAAGTCCAAGTCAACATGTTTTCGTAACGTTTATAATCTCGACCGGCTACGTCGTGGAGCGATGGGACATCTCTGTCGTGTAGTAACGTACGGCACGGGAAACGGGTGTGATGAACGAATCCATAGTTACATGAACGGTAATAGCCCGACGCGCGTCGGTTTATAAATTGCAGTTAATCGAATTGAGAGTTGAGTTGAGATACTGTGAGGGACCACTAGTGGCTATATAATACTAGCCTGTTCCAACCTCGATCGGGTTCAACAATAATCTGTATTATTAGATATAATGTAGGTGCATCTCTAAATCGTACAAAACTGAGTGAATATAGTCATGTGGCAACTAATAAGGATATTTTAGTATAGAAAATATGAATATATGAATGACAGGGACGCTTCGATGAGCGCTGCGATCACTTCCGCGCAGGTTGGAACTTGCTTTGTAATTGCCATAAGTTGTACTGAGGAGTTTCTTTCGCAGTTTCTTTTCCTCCATGTTAAACCTTTTCAAAACGGTAGCAGAATAAAAAAATATTTGCATTAGTGTATTTACAAAATTTGTAAATGATTTTGAATATATATATATATATAGGTCTTCGCATTCCAATGTATGGTACATCCTACGTCCGATATTGTAAAACATTTGACCATCATTTTTATAGTAATGTAATAAATAAAAAAGACGTCTTCGCTATTCCTTCTTCACTCAATTAACCAAGAATTGGATGGTATGGATGGCGGTCGTATGTAGTTTTGTTACGTATTGCTATAAATAACAATATGACGGAGTCTAAATACATCCTGTAAAAAATATTCTTATTACTAAAAAACAATTAAAAGTTATATTAAAACAAACTTATAAAACTAGGAATCAATATCTCTACGAACGCTTCGGTATATAATACTGTATCCCTTATTGTAACCACCGAACATCGCTCATGTTCTAAATTTAAATTAACTTTTTTTAATGTAAAATGTCTGTCAACAAAATCTGGCTGAGCGAATAAAAAGCGGCCATTTTTTGCAATAATTAAACAGCGTGACTCCGATCGAAGGGGCTGAAGGCGGTAAAAATACCCCCCCGGGGGAGGTTCTTTGTCCCCTTATCTATACAATTATTTGAAGAAAGTACACTCGCAAAAAGATAGCTGGACGTCCGCCTTGGATTGAGACCGTCGCCTTTTCAACCTGCTTTATTAGCGTTGAACATCTATGAAGTCATTACAGTTTTAAATATTATTATTGGTGCATTGGATGAACGTCATTATAGTTCAGGATAAATTCTTACGTACATTGTCATTGTAAACAAATAATGAGAAATGATTCTCTAAATCTGCTGTAAATACATATATCAGGATAGTCTAAAATTATAATTACATAATAATTATTATATAATTAATTATATAACTATAATTTGTGTGTAAATATAAAATGCACAAGTATTTCTTTATTTACTGCTACAATATCGAGGAAGTATTTGGTCATGGAGCAGAAGAAGTAGCTAATGCACACAAATTTTTAAAATAACATTATTTCTATCCTTCAGTGTCACAATGTCACATTTGTTGAGTATATAGTATATTACAATTATTATTGATTAATTATGTGTTGTTTCCATGTAACGTTATTTATACATACACATACATAAACCGAAATTGTTTCAACAGTCCTATAGAGAAAACTAATATCCGTACCAATTATCATAATTATTAAAATAAATTAATATTTCAGATCACTTGAGAGCACCATCGCGAGCGCCGGACGCCCTACAAAAACGATCTGCGAAAGGGGAGCCGCGGCAAAAATGACGCTCCAAATAAAATAAACACTTGCCTACCGTAATAAGACCCTTCGCCCCTCCTCCGCGTCGTACAAAACAAGACAACCTCGACGAAACACCAACACCGACGAGGGGTCACCGCAACTGGACCGGTTATAACTGTCTTCAGCATTGCCAAGAAAGATATATAGATGGCGTCCTCGAACGCTGGTCTCTACATTTACTCTAGATATTAAATGGTGGGTACTTGCAATTTATTTTTAGCTCCATCTCTCACGCTGTAAACGGTCACGGAGTCTGGGTGCAAAAGTGTTCCCACAGAGGCCATATCAAACAGTCAAATACATCATAAACCGATGATAGTATCGCTTATTGGCGGTCATCACCACACAAGGACATTGTAACTAAGCCTTAAATAGGGCACGCTGCATTGACCTCTCACAAACAAATATTGCTCTTTTGGTAAAGATTAAAAAGGAATATTTTACCAAAAAACCGACTTGAATTTTCTTGGTTTCATCTCCGCTCTTAAGACTAGTATTTTTTCTTCAAATTTAAGAAGAGACCAAACGGGAAGCAAGCCCTCTCAAACAAAAAAGGAATTTTACAAATTAGTAAATATAACATACATAAAAGAATTACAAACTAATTGAGAACCACCCTTTTGTCAAGTCGGTGAATAAAAGAAACATCACTTTCTTCGTAAATGGAGCAGTCTAATGCACTTCCACACTGCTCCAGTGCGGATTACTAGAATAACGGAATACACTCCAAGGTCCTTATGACCCATGTTAAGACATACACGAACACAAACTCGCGCTGTGGTTCTGCATGGAGAACCATGAACACACACAAGACACAACAACACACGTATAACTGACACACAAATAATTAACAAAGGGCCGTTCACTCGGCAAGGTCATGACCACCTTTACATTTACATATACCTTTGCACGTACGACTTTTGAAAATTAAATAAAACTTTCGGAATCCCACACATCGGCATCGTCATCATTATTACAATCCACATTTGTCCCACTGCTGGTCACGGGTCTCCCCTCACTGAGATGTATTGAGGCCATTGTCAGCCACGCTAGAGACGTGCGGGTTGGAACTTCACATATCTTAAAAAGCATTATAAAAAGCTCTCAAATATGCGATTTTTTTCGTGATGTTTTTCTTTACTAAGCCAAGTGGTAGTTAATTTTTAACATCCCTCATTGTTTGAGAAATGAAAGCCCCATGTAGAATTTGTACCAGAGTCTCCCGGTGCTAAATTTTGATATTCAAACCACTGCTACTTACGAATATGCATACAAAGTGTTGAATAAAACAAATTCTTAACAGTAATATAATGGTAATCAAGCCGACGTTAGTCGAGTGAACACGAACTAATACTGCAGAACCGTTCGGCTGCCGTACACTTTTCTATCTCTTACGGTGCTGCTTTCTAAAGACGTGACAGAGTAACATGGATAATATTAATAAATAAAAATATTTAAATATGACATCCAAATGTATACGTGACATATATATATGACGTCAAATTATATACCTGTCCCAGCTGTGACTCACTACCAACTTTGAAATAAACACAAAAATGAATGTGACACCAATGCACGTCATACTATTTTTTATATAATGACCCAGCCGACCTCATACACATGTCGGCATTACGACCTATAGCTGTCTCACCTATTGGGATCAGTTCCCATTTTACAAGTGAGGAGTAAGGTTAGTGAGCTTCACCACGCTAGTTATATGTGAAGTCTCCTGTAATGTCATTATTACGTTATATTGTTTATATCTGTGTGTGTGCGTGTACTTGTCGTATTGTATTATATACTACATATTATATTTTAAGGCTAGTGCAATCAAGTATTAAATAAATAATCTGCAACATTAGACATGCATGTAGGTTTCGCACCACTGAGATATCTTAGGTATTATTTATTATATAGAGATATTTTAGGTAAATAATACTAATTACATATCTACTCGTACACAATGTTCATATATAGTTAATTTATGTGCTCTGTACGTAACACGTGAGCTTGGCGCCTAATGGATTAGTAACATAAACTAATATTGATCAAGAAATTATATTCGTGAAATATGTTCTAACAGAGTTTTACAGTTCGAATTGGGGGAGATGTTTCAATAATATTTACTAATATGTTTGAACCGCGGCACGTCCACAACACTTTTCGCTGTAAGAAGCGAGGCGTTTTTTCTCATTTTACATTATAATCGGGCGCACGGAGGAAATTGTCAGTCAGGAGGAAATTGCCGGCCTGCAGCGTGACTGCCCGCCTAATGCCGGCGCCCGGCGTCAGCGCGCGAGCTTCATCGGCTTTTCATATACGCAACTTTTTCGGAATATTGAACTTCTTTATCAAAAGCTCACACACTTGTCCCTATTCCTATTGCTGGTTGCATGGTCATACAGAAATGATACATCACAACCACTCACCATCGTTCACCGTTCAAGCAGAGCTACCGATAGAACAACAGGGCCATATTTTTAAATGTTAATATATATTTGATATATTATGGAAGCGAAGTTTTTCCTTAATATTAACAATCAACCAAGGAAGGGGAGCTGGTGGTAAGTGGTCACATTATCGACATTATTAACATTGTCGACGGATGTAATAAAGTTCACGGTTGATTTTAGTTCGCTGGTAGATAACCACCTCGCTATCAAGCCCCATGTTCAAGCTACGTATTATTTTAATGGATATTCGCTGAAGGATTTTGACTTCCTCCACAAGAATTTAATGCCGTATAAATTTGTTCACTGGTTTTTGTGGCTGAGGTAATCACTGTGCATCACAGAAATCCTGATAAATTATATCTGTTTTTATATACATACTAGCGGCTCTCTCCACCTTCGTTCGGGTTGGATAAATGATTATTAAAAAGATATGTTTTATGTCTTGATAAGACATCATTAGGTTTACTGATATTTTGTATAGTATTTAATCTACACAATAACGTGTTCTCACTACATACCGATTTCCATTGAGATCGATCAAGCCGTTCTTGAGTTGTAACGGGATATACAGACAGACAGGCAAAAAATTTCAAAACGGTTTAATTGATGTCAGTGACCCATCAAACGAATTATGAGTAATAGAATGTACAGACAGAGGCTCGACAGTTCTATATAGTAGTATAGATTTACATCCATGGAACTATGTTCCATAGTCTTCAATATTTC
Source organism: Agathymus mariae mariae (assembly GCA_018251895.1). Taxonomy (NCBI): domain Eukaryota; kingdom Metazoa; phylum Arthropoda; class Insecta; order Lepidoptera; family Hesperiidae; genus Agathymus; species Agathymus mariae. The sequence goes on from DWPT01000700.1 coordinate 19,073, forward strand.
GTGATTTTCAATACCTAACGCGCAATATAAGTTATCACCAAATCAAATCAGGCATTTATGACAGAGCTACCTACAATGTATCATCAAATATGACTACAAAACATGCGTATATGTTACGTCTTTGGCGCGGCAGAATGTTTCATAAAATCGGATGAACGAACCAAATCCGGATGTCCGAATATGAATATTCAAATATGAGTATATCGATTGAACTCAACACATGTGCAACTTCAAGAAACAATGCCATAAGATCGAGATAACTTCTGTTATGGCCAGCGTCTACTGGGGAGCACGATAGCACTCGCGAAACAGCCACAACGGTCACCCATCGAACTATTGACCGCGCCTGATGTCATTAAGTTGAATTGACATAATTTAATTGACATCATTTGCTTGTCCAGTTTTTATTTTTTCGACAAACAAATGTTTGTTCTATGGTAAAAGGTCGTATGTTATTATGTCCATGACAATTAAAACACACAATTTTAATATCCCCTTGTTAATATTACCTACAAGATGGTACAATTTTTCACAATACTACCTAACTAGTTGTCAACAACAAAGTCTTACGGACGGACAACTGAACGCCAATTATGCCGCGGGTTGCATTTCATATTAGCTTTTAAGGCTAACACACATCGACGCTATTAGCGCCTCGCTGAACACTCATAACCAAAGCGCTCCACGCGTTCTTAAGCCTCAGCAAACATCCATTCATTGTTGATGTATCTCAAGTTAATTTTGAACATTAAGAATATTAGCTCAACTCTCAACAAACAATACGTTTTAGTAAAATCGCGTCGATTGATTTGTATTCGGAAAGATAAGTAATTACGTTGAGTCGAGGCCAGATCCATAAATCCAGGGGGCCTCCCTTGAAAAAAGGGGGCGTTCTTCTTATATTTAAATATCGAACCCCTTCCGGGTAGGTGCCACGGTTTTTCCAGTAAAGGGGTAAGTGACAGAAGCAGGGAATACAGGTGCCGTGGAGTCCTGTTCAGTAACGTTTTTCTTAATAGAGCTATTTGTTTTTTTATGTCGATCTTAACTTTTATCGTTAATATTATTATTGTAACAAGTTTCTATTAAAAAAAAATCTCTGTCAAAAAAAAAATCACAAGTGATTATGCAAATCATACAGTATTGGCTCGATCGTTGCTTCGTATTATTGATACAAAAAAGCCATCGACTTCATATCAATGTTTATCATCTGTTTCAAGCATTATTTATTTATTCCAATATTATTTATTTACAAATTTCACTTATATTTATATGCTACATTTATTGTGCAGCAAATGCAATTTTAAATCCCAGCCCCAGTTTCTACGCATACGACTTTAACAGAGTTTTATGGATAAATATTTTGCCACCATCCATTCAAAATTTGTTGAATATTGCAACATTCCAGTTGTGGTTTGCAACATTCCAGAATAATATAAGCATAATATATAACAAAGTGTCTATCGGTCTGAACGAGGTCATCTCAAAAATTATCGCAAGAAAATTAATAAATTAAGCAAGCACGCGTTTATTGTACATGTACTATTTCTGAAAGTAAATATCACGATTCTCGAAGATAGAATTTATCTTACTGCTTCGTAGCGTAATATTACTGTTAATTCTCTATTTAATAAAATAATTATATTACAGTATGAACACCCATTCCACGGATGCCGCAGTGCTGTCTCAAGATGGACTTAAGAAGCAAAAAGGAAAGAGTCCAGGGGGCGGCCTCCTCGCCCCCCTCCCTATTAGAATACAGAATAATAATCGCCAAAAGAAAATGGGGAGGAAAAATATAAATAGCTATCTACCTCGACTTGATATTAAAATTTGTACAAGAAACACTCGGCCCGGTTTCAATTTCATTGAAATAAAATTGTTTCTCGGATCTTGAGCCATTTTGTTAGGGCTTTATATAAAATTGTTTTAATGTACTGCTTAGGTGGATAATGTTACTTTCGTTTATACAATACAGTATTATATAATACAACATAGTGTCCCATTCCCATAGTGTCTCGGGCGGGATTATTAAATTATTTTCCGTTCCAATACACGCTAGTACGATAATGTAAGTATACGAGCGCATCTGTGTGCAGTATACGTCCTCGTACGTATACGCACACACACGCTTAACACTGTATTTTTAACAGACTTCAGAATAGGAGATTTACAAATTGTTTGTATTTTTTTATTCTTTATGTTTGGTACCTCCGAACTCCGTAATTTATAATCGGATTTGCAAAATTCCTTTTTTGTTTGTGAGGGTCTAGTTCCTGTTTTGTCTTACTTAAATTTGAAGACAAAGGATGAAAAAAAGGAAATGAAATCAAGAAATTCACCTTCCTTAAATTGAAGTCGTTTTTTTTTTTTGTTAATATGTTGTTTAAACAAAATTATTTAAGTCTATTTTTGTGATTGTTTCAAATGTGCTTTTGTATTGATATGCTTTTCATGTTGGTATTATAAATATGTTAAGTAAACTTAAGATATTGTATTACGGCACGAGATCTTTAAATACATTGCTGTTCGTTGGTACATAAGAGGTATTTCCAACTGAATACTAAATATATTTCAGGGAGTTCTCAATTCAAATCAAGAAGGTTTAGTGTTAACACAAAGATACATAGAATTAGGTAACACTTTTATATTCGTATATCGGTATATCTGTTGGTCACTACATAGTACAAAACGGTATCTATGTATATAAATCTGTAATGTTTGTCTGTACATCCCGCACAATCACGTGCTCTCACTACAGACCAATTTTCATTAAGATCGGCCAAGCCAGTCTTGAGTTGTAACGGAATATATAGACAGACAGAAAGAAAAATTCACAATGGTCAAATTGATGTCAGTGAGTCATAAAACTTTTGTCATAACACTAAATTTAATAAAAATAGACACTACATATTTTTATAGTCGTATAGATGTTAGAGCCCATTTTTAATCTGTAATATTTAATTAGTATGTAGGTCTGGTTGGTTGCTTTGTTAGCTGTTATTGAACGCGACAAGTTCATACCACTTTTTTAAATCTGGCAATTAATAAACCTTCAAAATCACGG
>DWPT01000701.1:0-22136 GCA_018251895.1 Agathymus mariae mariae
TAGTTTTATTTTTTTTATACCCGAAATATGCAGCAAGTTGTAGGGTGCCTAATACTTTTGGCCAAGGCTGTACGTCGATACATACAACGTAAAATACATACGCCCTTTAAATCATCGATCATTCTGATCTATCTAATCAAACGAAGTGGTATGATTTATGAATGTTACGGAGCTCCGTGACCGCAACCGAAACTACTCGCTATCCGAAATAATTTCATAGCAATTACCGTAGACCAGTGAAGTAATGTTATATATTCGTATCTGTATCCAGATTCATATTATAAATTTCATATCTATACCATCCCTAGAATGAATTAATTAATGATAAATATTTAATTAATAAAAAAATTAATCAACGGTATCACCGTCACGATCTCTGACTAACGTTACGCGTTCCATAATTAAACCATTAGACAAAGTTGACACGCGGCACGCAGCGCCGCCTGGCGGGCGCCGGTGGAGACCGCCGTCACATGATGCAGTTTACTAATCTACCATGAAATTGCCGGTTCGTCACAATATACAATACAAACCGAAGCATTTTCTGCGACAACATATACATTTTTTCTAATAATAACGCTAATCATACAGTAAGTTTATGATTTACTTCTGAAAAGTGCTTAGATAAAGTTAAGCAAAACAATCTCTTTAATAAACTTGTCACAATATACTTACTTGAAAATCATAGTGTATGAGATACACCGAATACCGCACGAAAAGTACACTGCTAGTTTTGTGCTTAATCTACAACCAATGTATGTTCATTACTTAATTTGAGTGCTTATCCACTAACTGATTGACTAATTCGAGTACTGATTCTCAAAACCTATTTTATTTATGCAAATTGAGTGTTAAACAACTTTGTCGCAAGAAGCATGTCACGACTACTCGCATTTATTTATTTATTTGGGTCAGTAACAATTAGTGCGTCAAAATATAGAAATATTTTTAACCCCTTTTTTTAAACTAATACAATGTTCGATAATCGGTGAGTCTCCGAATCTTTAGGTAAAAATAATTTCGTCACTTCAATATTTTTAATCATGAAAATATAATAATCTTTGCTTCTACTAAATGACTTTTTGCACTCCCCGAATATTTGAATAATATACTAGAAAAATGCGGTAATAAAAAAATCAGCTGAAAATATAATTTTCCACTGGCACCCATAAAATTCGGCTTCAAAATATAAAATTAAAAATGCTCACACGGTAGCTCGTCTGGTCGATGGGTCGGCCGCGCTCACCAGTCCAAGACTGACTCTGATACAGTAAGTAGATACTAAACAAATAAATTACGCAAGCGATAAAAATAATATATTGTGCTCTCGGATCGCATCGCACCTCCTGTGCAATGACATCCCATTGTCCTGTTTACATTAAAGATAAGATTAACATGTCTTAAAATACTTTTGTTTCTATACTTCGTTCGAACAATAAACATTTTGAAATATGCTATAAGGTATGTGGAAACCTAATGTTCTAAACCCTCGACAAACGGTCACTCGTAATTGCGATCGCATGTGGTTAGATGGTCGCTGGAGCATATGGTCAAATACGACTTTAGGGGCGACATCGGCACATCGCCGGCTTGGTAAGAAACATGACGAAAACATTTCAGTTTCGTCAGAATTACACTTGACGGTACGACGCCAAGCGACCTTCGAAAGACGAGATCTTAAGTCGTTACCTCGATCACTGGTTAGCAAGTTAGGCAACGAACAAGGCGGATTGATCTGTGAATTTATATCGCGAGAAGGCCCAGTGGTACATCCAAGAGTTCGTTCTATCCGCTCTATGAGAGTTGATACTCCTGTAGCGGAATCAGTAATAATTTAGTTAATCTATTGAAACGTTCAAAGTTCGGTTTTGGGCAGGGGCAAACATTTTCTGTGATGAGTAATACCGTGCGCCGAGTTCTCATCTGCGGTGTTGATATAATACCTACATAGGAATGTTATTGACAGTTTATTGACATAAAAATAACATCAATGCGTGTTGTTTACAGTCTACTCCATAAAATGTCACTACTGATAAACGGAGGAAAAGATAAGAATCTGTTTATTTGTAAAAACTATCAAAATGTTACTTCGATCAGCCTAAATTAGCAGTTGATTCCAACGCGTCTAGACTATCGTTATGGTTACTCAAAATGCCAGTTGTCACATTTAACAAGTTTAACTACAGTGTGGAATCACGCTGCGCCGTCGACCGTCGCGTGGCGGAGTCGTAAGCGCGGTGCGGGCTCCGAGTGTCGCTCGTTGCCTTTCTGTCGCTGCCATTAATTTAGCTATCAATTCGGTCAATTGGATCCCGGTATCGAACTGCGAAACAATCTCACACCCGATGTTCAGTATTACATTTGTCGGATAGATCACCATTGCTGGCGTCATGTCCGATCATGTCTTCGCTAGCGGATAATTTGTAATTTGGGCAGAGTAATGTTTCTACAAGAATTCTTAACCACAAAACAGTATAACAATTTCTAGCAAAGTGGCACTAGGCTCCAACACGACTGAACCACAACCGTGTCCCCTGGTGTCGCTACAGTGTTGGCGTCATGCCATTCTCCTTTAGCATTCACATTTATGACTATAATGTTGTTTGGGGTGCAAGCCAACCTTCCCTGCTCGTGGTGCCGCCTGCTGAACAACGGACGAGGCTATGGGCGATGGATTCTGTACCATCTAGTTTAATACTAAGCCTCCCTGCTTTTAAAACCGACCGCGAGACGTTTCACACGAGTTTCGGTTGCAGTGCCGGAATGCGGTGATAGCGCGGTAAAAATTCGGTGATGCCCTTGGTGTTGCCGATGATCACGGGCAACGGTGACCGCTGACCGTCAGGTGCATATTTTTATAGTCCGTCAGACAAAAGTGTCACTACGGATAAACGGACGGAAAGATACGAGTGTGTTAAATTGTGTAATCCATCAAAAATGTCCTTTTAAATAACATTATCCGGTGGTATCGGAGCGATCATTATTTAATTTAGAACGTGTGTAGATCTGTTTGTCCATTAAATCCCGCAGTGTCGACGCTTGTGCGTCGTAAGCGGTTTCTTTTGGCAATCTCAAATAGATTATGATAAATAAAAGTATATACCAAAATACACACCGTCACCAACACGTGTTTCGTTCCGGAACCAAACATCATCATCACCCTGACCATAACTGCATGTTTTCCTTTGTGGGTGTGAGGGAGGTTCTATGCATGTATAGAAGTATATACCATCATACATTGTGCTTGCGGATTGTTGCAAAGTAAAATAATACTAATTTAATAACAATAAACTTCCGTAAAGTAACGCCTGATACTATCAACTATGTTTCAGTCGTGTATATTTACGTAAGACATTGTTGATCGTTAGTTTTAATAATTTTACATTTTTAGCTCCACAGTAAATCGTCGTCTGCATAATAGATCGCACTTTAGAGTAATTACAAGTTACACGTCGCTATATCATAGATAACATGCAACCCTGAGTTTCGGTTTGAAGTCTTGGGTTTTACTGGACAAATAGGCGTTTCTGAATGGCGCAATTACTGTCGATGTTGGTTCGTACATGAAGAGTGCTGCAGAAGCAGTAGCAGCCTTGTGGTTTGAATGCTGTCCCCCTGTACGGAGATTCGGGTTCAAGTCCAGCATGCACCTCTGATTTGTTAAATTAAACCCGCAAAACCCAGAGTTCTCCACAATGTTCTAAAAGGTATGTGAAGTTGGCCAAATCGCACTTGCCCATAGTGGGATAATATTGTAATGATGATATAGTAATAGCAAGTAGAAAATGAATGAGAACAACCTCTTGGTATAAATTATAACTGGCTATCAATGTATGGATACGTCACCGGACACGAAACTTTCCCCATAACCCAAGGGTAGATATCGTGTGTATCAGTGATCTGTTGATTGTCTAGCTAAATATCCTTTCGGCCTATTAAGCTGACTACGGCTTACCGTCGGTATCGCACGGCACACCACACAGCCGGGACATATTGCTTTACGTACCCTCCGAAACACGAAATCGCGTTTACAACGGCCATCACATACGAGTACATCTAACAATCGCGCCTGGTGTAGCATAAGGCGTTCACGGTTAACACAATTCGCTGAAGTGCTTCAGTTAAGGAATTTTTCGGATGGTATGTATCACAATATAAATATAGATAGGTATAAGCGTAAAGTGTGTGTTCATGTTTGTGACGAGAGGAAAATTTAGAAAATCAGTCACGCGTGACGAGCCCTCCGCGTCTTACACACTCGTAGGTACACCGTCAATCATGTTGTCACGACACTGCCTAGGTGGACGACCTCTCGCGGAGATATTTTGTAACGACTCACTTATTCTGGAACTTACTTTACCTAATCTGTGTACATCGAGACAGGGCTCACGAAGCTATCGAGATAAGTATTTACAGAATTTTACGAGCAACAGGAGGTCATATTTGGTTATTTTTAATTTTATTATATATGTTAGATTAAGTAATAGCACCACGCTTCGGGAAACTTGTTTTTTAAGTTCACAAATTAATTGAACGTTAATTAAACACATTTTTATCGATCGTTATATAATTGTTTCCTAATGTCAAACACCTAAACCTAAACCTTTCTCGTGATTCAGTCTATATATTGGTAAAAACAGTATGAAAACCCAGACAGACAGGGAAGTTTTTATTACGTAGGCTTTGTCAATCCGAAATAATGTCCTTCCAAAGGGAAATTACCTTCAGCATATACACAAACTCACAACATTTGCACTCTTTATAATGTTATAGTATACATTCTTATGAACTCATGAAAACATGTAGTTCTTAAGTACTGATAGGTGTCCTGAATGTTTTAAATATGCTTTTGATCTCTCCACAAAATGTCAATAGTTTTATGCCTTCCAAGTTTTAATACATCGGTTAGTCAATTGAGGTACGAAAGTATAAAATGTATTACAATATAATGCCTATTTATCTTATCTCAACTGTTAGATGACGATCACAGGTCAGACAAAATATACATTCAAAGTTCCAATAATAAACATTTAGAAATCTAATGTCGAAAGTCCCCATTGATTCCATGTTTGCAAAAAAAAAATAAAGTCATAGATGGCAAAAAGGAGGTTTCTTTAATTTTTCATTCAAACAGTAATTTTTATTATTACAGACAAAATGACAGATATATAAATTTTATTCTTTCACTTGCAAAAAGTACCGTGGGTGTATTCTTTACTAAACATTGTAATGTATATACAAACACGAAATATATTAAAAAAGAAATGTATGTTAAATCAACGTTACATGCAGTGACATCTATATTCACACGTGGTTACGTCATTCAGGAATATCTCGCTAAATCAAAATTTTCTTGCTCCTAGATGGCGTTTTTGTTTTGCTATTCCACACAAGATGGCAGCACTAACTAAAACGAGATTCTTTTCTTTTTGTATATTGGACATAATTTTTATTAAGTGTGAAAGAACTCCTCAGCTCATCTTGTAAACAACATTGTCAATTACAAAGTAAGTTTTAACACGGAATTGGTTTCGACACTATTATGTCCAGGCGTCTTTGTCATTTATATATTTGTCTATATCATAATATCCTTTACCTATAAGCTGTGCTTTAACGCGTTCTTACACGCTAAAATGGGTAACTAACGCATCAATTTTCTAACCTTATATTAAAAACGAACTCCAAACCTCATAAAAGAGCCCTAAACGTTTTGAAGGTGATATGAAAACGTAAGCAAATTTTTTCTTGTGACACGATTATGTCACTTTTCCGCTTGTACACATTAAATTGTTTTCGGATAAATGCTAAATATAACACTATACTTAATACATACATTTATTTTCACGTTATGGTAACTATCTACAGCTGTTTGTTTAAATTGTTCCCTTAAATACTTACGGGGCTTTAATCTATATATAGCTCTAATTGGTCTTCTCTGCAATACAAGTTTAATATTAAATCAGTGTTCGTTGATTTACTCCACATTACGATACCATAAGACATTAAATTATTAAAATTTCCAAAAATAAATAATTGACGAAATAAATTAAAATATTATGAATAATTAATCTACCTCTTCGTTTCGGTACCGCCGCGGTCTGTCGATGGCAACCCTCAATCGGACGACATCAGAAGCTTAACGTACTATGAAAACGTCGGCACCACGCCGTTCCCATCGCGAATTAAACACCATTTAAAATCACCCCCAGTATTCGCTATGAACGTAATGCGCCGGTTGCGGCTCGTGCGTCACACTTATGCGGCACGAGTCCAGAACTGCAGTGATTAGGATAAGATTTATCGTCAGATATTTTATTAGCGCTTCGGGTCGAGTGTTGAAGGAGCAGTTGAGTATTGGGCCTGGCGTTACAGACGTTCGAGCGTGGTCACCGACCGTCTGGCGTGTCGGCTGACGACATAAAAAAGCAGTGTAGCACTTTGAACGTTAAAATTTCTGAACTCTTGAAAGCAAGTTTGGTACATGATATTCATGCCATAACACTGATGATATATACAATACACATTGATTATATACCTACACAACAGAACGATCTCCGTGTTCTGATAAGTGAATGCGTCAAAGCGCACTCCGCCAGCGCGGACTATCTTAACATATTACATTGAACCCGACACGAAATACGACCTGTGATTTTGTTTGTCAATGGAAAAACTGGTCAACTAGAATATAACTTACCCGAGTTGAGGATATATATGTCGTCGAGTATTTTCAAATTCCTGTGGAAATTTTATTAGGTTTTTGGAAACCAATATGACTAAGTTGCATGCTATTTTATAATTTTAGGCTCAATGTTACGTGAGGAACACGATAGGAACGTAAGGAGAAAACTAGGGAGGTTGTGGTCAATTGTCATATTTTCTTCATTATTAGAAGAATATTTTAAAATAAAATAAATTATATCCCTCAACGCAAATCGTCTATTCAAACGTAATATGTTAAACTCGACATGCTGTTCAATTTTTGTTTTGCCACTGAGTACACAAAATTAATTTCTTTTATGAATGGTGTACCTACCTGTGTCGATTAGAGTATTTCAGAAGTGTTATGTACATGTAAGAAATACTAATTATAGATAGATCTCGTGGCGACTGCCCGCCGAGCGTGCTCGATTGTCTGGGTTCGATTCCGCGGGCAGACATTCGAGTGACCCACAAATATTTCTTCTGGAGTCGACTAGAGACTTTTACAGCGTCGATTGATCTGAAGGAATTTGACACGTCGTCATATACAATATGGAACTCTGAAAACTAGCGAGCTAGCCGCAGCCGCGCGCCGCAAGCGCAAGCCGCTATGAAAATTACCCTTTAAAGTTTTAAACCAACAAACAATAAGCATAAGTTCATAGTTGAACCGCCGCGACGGGACGGTCGCGTGGCGCGCGCGGCGCTTCGGATTTGGTGATTAGCGCGACGGGCGCGGTTCAAACTTGCGTGCTAACGAATTAAAATGCAAAATAGCTTTTAAATACTGTGTGCGAGTTACCGGCACCACAGAGTACATTTGTATGCCAAGAGCGATCGGCCGCTTAGATCGTTGGAAAAATAGAAAGGTAACTTTCAAACTTAGATATATACTAATTGATAATACGCATTCACAACTCTACTATGAGAACTCGATTTGTAAAGTTATTTTAACATCGTTACTATATTTAAATTAAATTGTATGTATTCAGTTAGATTATCTTGACATTTCCAGACGCTGGTGTGACTGTTTGTGATCTTCTGTACATCTACATAATTACACAGGTTGATTTGTTTTGTTACTACGAACTTTCACAGTATGACATGGTCCGCTAGGTGGCGCTGTACTCATGCTATTAACAATATTATTAATATTTATAAATCAAATATTAAATTATAACCAAACCATGTACGTAACATGAACAATTTATAATATATAACCTTGTTCATCATCGAAGTAACAAAAGAGTTCTTTACTAGCTGGTATTACATAAGTGTATCTCACTCGCCCCGCGACAGGAACAGTATCGATCTATACATTCAGTGTCTATTTAAAACAGCGAACTTAATGTGTAGCCACTTCGTTAGTACTAGAAGATAATCTTGTATTTCAGCAAGGATAGGCTTTAGGCATTTAATAAATAGATGATATCCTCAATGTAAGCAACCAACAAATAACAATACATACAGATTAAAAATTTCATCTTAATATTGTGACCGATTGTTGCCATTTGGCAAATGTCTCCTCCATTCAAAAACGTCGACGAGCCGATCTGTAACAGATCTGAGCCGCGCAGACCACTAGGCAAGAGTCATCTGAAACTCCGGACTAGTCTCACGTGTCCATCGGATTCGTTGAATGTTATGAACTTATATTTTCGCATTTGGTTGTTTGGCACCCCGTGCCGCGAGCAGACGCCCTACCCTCGTCCCTGTAGCCCGTGTCCAGAATAGGGTACGGTATCTCCTGCCTGTCGTAAGAGGCGACTAAAAGGGGGTTTCAGGGGTTGTGGGTGACTAGGGTGGAAGCTCGAACCGTCCAGTCAGCGACCCCGGGGAGGACGACGGTATACGTGGCCGTGTACCGCCGTCAACATCAGAAGGTGGGGGATGAGCGAAGGCTCATCAAGAGCAGAGCGCGCTCGGGGCTCCGGTTGCGTGACGTTGGAAATCTCGGAATCCTATACATAGCGCGGAGAGCGCGGAGGAAGGCTACCAGAGGGGTGCGGTAAAAATCCCACATAACTCGGTGTCGCTCCCATGGCACCGGGTACCTTTGGATAATTATATTCCTATATAAAACACCTAGAGACACCAATAAACTGGACACATTATTCTCGTGTTCCACTCTATAGTCGACTATAGATTGTCGTCGTAAAGGACGTGATGTTGATGACACGTCAATATAGCCACGACGATAGAGTTGTCAGTTATCTGCGGGCCCTGACAAGGCCCCCGTGCGAGACGGTCCCTGACGTGGACAGCTGACGCGGGGTGCGCTCTATAGACGTCACGTGGTCAACACGCCGCGCCTCCTCGGGTCCTCGTGTACCTCACAGCCCACATGTCCGTTTGAGACGATGGTCGAAGCCCATTATTCCAATGCGGCGACCGGTGACGTGAATGGGGTGAGGGCGACTTTATAATCATTCGCTTGAAACCGTCGCTGGACGGCTGAATTCGGTGGCGTATAATTTCTGACTGGTGAGTTTCGTAAACTGCACCTCTCAGAAGCAAATTAAGTAACCGTAAATGCATGCATAAGCATATGCTTATGCTGTGCAGAGACTTATCAAATCATGTCAAATGCATGTATCAATCACCAGTGGGTTTGCTTCTAATATTGAAATTGCATTTTTATCTGTTGTGAAACACGGTGGGCTGCTCTTTTTTTGAAAGTTGCATCAAATTTGAACCCTTTAGGTCGTCATTTGAATGAATCGTGAAGTCTTTTGTTCTCAAACATTTACAGCCATAAAACAATGATTATATCATAAACTAAAAATTTCTACGGACGGATAACGCTAGTTAGATGCGGTGTGCTCCGTATCTTCAGTTACGGGTGTATGGACTCCCGTACAGGGTATTGTTTAGTTCAAGTGAAGCTTATTGATAGGGTGATCAGACTTCATATAGGTACATGTAGTGACGTCAGTGCACTCAAGACGAGATTGTTTTGTTGAAGCTGAGAGGAATATGACATTTGTTTTTAATTAATGCTGCCGGCAGCTTTGACGCTACACCTCAAATGGAGACATGCATTTATTTTGATATTTTTTTACATTATTTTTCATCCAAATTTGTTAATATTGTTTATTATTACTATAAATTAATGTTATATTTAAATTGCTTATTAATTTTCTTGAAGAGTAATGTGACGTTTATGCAGCGTGGTTCGCGCAAAAACTCAGTGACCGCATTTTTTGTATTTCATTTGTTCTTCATTGACAATTCAGTCAATTAATAACTATGGATTAACACTTATTCTGGCAAACGACCCTGGGTCACGATGAAACCTTTGTTACTGGAAATCCTTAATATCAAATAAAATAGATCTTCTGTATGTTACTTTTATAATAAAGTTGTTAAAACTGATGCAGAGATTGTGTAATACCATAAATATTGTTCTCACCAAATCGAACAGTGCAATAAAACAAATCAAGTTTCAGAGTCAATGCATTTATTGAACATATTATTTTACGATGCATTCAGTACATGTACAGTGTAATATTAACACTTGTAAGTATGCGGATAAACATGTCTTCGTCTATTTACACATTTATATAACTATATTTTAATAACTATTGAACACTAGAACGTAATGAGTATGCAATTATATTATACATATATCACTTATTTCGTACCAATTTGCGGAGTTCAAGTCTAATGACGTGTTTTCGCTATTTGGTAACAGATGGCGCTATAGGAAACCAGAATTGTATAAGTTTTTACACATTTTACATTTCAAGGAAACGTGACATCATTAAGTTTCGATTAAACTCACGGTCGATTAATTGTCATTATGGAGTAGTCTCAAATCGATCTAACTGTCATAATAAACAAAAATTTTCAATCATACTACAAACACTATGTATAAAATAAACACAAGTAGATAGAACTTTTCCCACGACAAGGTATTCAAAACCTACAATTATATTTTTACAGAACAGTAAAATTTAATTCTATTGCTTATTTACATCCCTATATCTACTCATACTCATATAGTTAAATTTCAAAGCCTATTTTAATTTCCACCTAGATAATAACAATTTATTTTAGATAATATCAATACATGAATTTGATTGTTTCATAAGTAAAATATTATCATTTCAAATGTCATTAATTTGAAATAGTAAGAAATTATTAATTATGGAATAATATTAAATCCTTTTTCTCAAATAGCTTCACAATTGTTGTTCATAATTCATAGTTGTTCATAATTGCCGTGACAGATAATTTATAAAACGTTACAATAATAATTCCTTATACAACGTTCGCATGTGAAACTGCAACGTGAGGTTAAATAGCTGACCTTGGACCGACTTAGGTCATATGCAATTCATCCTTATATAAAAGCATATAAATATATTTATCAGATATTGTTTATATTATTTATTGGCGCGTCTGCTTGCGTCCGTGTCACTTCTGAAGGGCTCGATATTATATATTGTCGGAGAGCTGCGCTGTTTATTAGTTTGAGATCGTGTCAAATTTTAACTTGTAATATTCAAATATGTCGCAGAACAGCGTCCGCCGCGCTAACTAGAAATTATATCGAGTACGTATTTACCAGTAGTTGGTATTTGACTAATCACTAATGTACACGTTGCTATCGCTCACACTACACTGATGGGTACGCTAAAGGTATCTACTCTTGTACCGACACTTTTACGTTATATATTTACAATCACCGCGTCAAACGCTACAACAAAATCATAAAGAACCATTCATTTTATCATACACGAGTATTAAACAAGTTTTAAGAATGTGTTTTCCGAAATAGTTTTATCTATTCTTAAATATTATCTGGTTAAAAAATTTAGTTTAATGCGATGCGGATGCAGAGAAAATGCTTAGACAAATCATTCAACGATTTTGTCAATTTTTATTTAAACTGTTATTGACACATTTCTGTATAAAGTAAATATATTTAATGACTGTATGAATACTAAAGATATTTACAACACTCACTATGTAATTATACCTACTACCTGTCACTAATACTAATATCAAAAACGCTTTACCCACCACGACCTAAGTCAAATTGCACCGTAACAAAATCATAGTCTGCAATCCAACAAAGTGCACAAGGCAACACTATTAGTTTAGAACACTTTAAAAACCTCTATAAGACAATACTCGTAATTTTAGTAGCTCGTAGAGTCGTCCTCCGTCACTGGCTAAAACACCGTCCAGTCCAAGTACTAATCGGAGAACCCATCGTTGTTCGTGTTATCCGAAGTCGGCGATGTCCCCGGCGACGGAACCTGGAGCTGTCTGCCATACATCAACTCGGAAGGAGGTAGAAACGACGACAGATACTCAGGCGGGGGGCGGATCACGGTAGGTAGATAACCGGTTCCGCTGTAAGGTGGCGTTAGGAATCTTCTAGACGGAGAGAATTTGAAGCTTTGATTCGAAAGCGGAGAGAAGGCTGATTTCGACTGATAACTCTGTAAATATGGAGATTCCGGAGTCATATTGTACGTCGGCTCGGCGCCGTTGATCATCGTTTCCATCGCGGCGACGACGTCGCCCTTGCATCTGGACAGGATCGCTTCGATCTCTTGTCTGCTGCGACGGGGAAACACCTTGATTAGGACGTCGACTGGGGACTTTTGGAATGGCGCCGATTCTTCTGGCGTCGCTTCCGGCGCGTGGTCCGGCTTTCGATCGCGCCTGTACTTGTACTTGTAGTCAGGACTCTCCCATTTCTCGTTCTCTTCTTTTTTGATGTCATCAGGTCTTTGCTCTTTCATGGAGAGGTTTTCCGGCGTGAGGGATGTTTCGGACTGATCTTCGAGTTCTTCTTCCACGTTGAGTTCGTGGTCTGATGGGGATCGTGGCGGTGGGGTGGTGAGTGCCGGAGAGGCGACCGGTGTCTTCGGGTCCTGTGACGTCTCGTTCGGTGGTGAGGGACTGGAGCATACTTCAGTGATACGCGCTCGTTTTTGAACTGTGGACAAGGGGTGAGTTTCAGTACTTGAAAACGGTTGGCATTTTAACTATCAATAGATCGGAATGATTTGATTGTTTTAGTTATATAAATGTAGAAAACAGGAATGCAGTCCACCTGGTGCTACTCGGCCGCTATAGCTGGCGATCATCTGTGACCAAATAGCCTTTGCTTTGCTGACACAGAACCGTAGGTATTTTTGTAAGGTTTTGTAACCTACACGGGAGAAAAGTATGTAAGTCTAGGCGTGTTAAGAGCTCCCTATTTCCTTGAGTTCCCTGCTCGTGAAAAGTCGGGTTCTAGAACCGTGTAATATTTAACGTGTTTCCCATTGTTAACGGTCGTCACCGCATCGACGATACCTTTGGTGTACCTGAGGACGTTCTCGTGTGACAGTGACCCTTTATACATAATATAAAAGTTTACACAAAATATATGTTCAGTAATCGTAGTAGGTCCCTCTAGACTTCGTTCATGTGAATTACCGCCGTAATTTTGTGTATTTTGTCAGTTAATCTATTCTGTTATTTGTTCTATAATATATTACATTTGCTGTTATAACGATCATATAATCTTTAGTTTGCATAGCCTGCAATACTCAATTAATAATCTTATAATGTTAGATTTTTTATTGTGACTGAAAAATACTCAAAAGACATGTAACTACTTACAAAACTTAGTTAAAGTTTATTTGCGGTGAGATTCCAAACAACTTTTTGTTCGCTCATTAAAAGCACACTCGTGTAACTTGTTTTAAACAAATTTGCCCCCAAAGCATTTCTCTGAAACACTTTTCGTTCAAAAGGTCGACTTAAAAATAAAATACTTCGAAAGCACACAACACTCGAAATCAAAATAATACAGTCGAAAACAAAAGTGCAAACCGGCAAGGGAATAAATGGCGCGACGCGAGTGTGTACAAGTCTTACGCGGGGGCTGGTGAGTGTACGAGTTTGTTATTGTTCAAAGGAAAGTATTTCAAAAAGTACCTACGTAAGTTTTTTTTAGTATTTTTTTATAACAATTATAATATTTATTTGAACTGTATCAAAGGTGTAAGGGGCTTGATTAAAATGTGTTTAGGTTGGAGTGTAGGAAAGCTTATAAACAAATATTTGTTCACGGGCCATTTGTGATGAGAGTTTCTGATGACACATTTATGTGTGTCCGTGCTATGTACACACAGGGAATTCCAGAGTGAGGGGTGTGAGTGAATGAACATTTACTATTTATTTTAAAATTACGTACTAATTACTAACTAAACTAAATAAATTAAAATAAATAAATACAGTTAAAGTAACCTTAGGTTAGGTAAAGTTAGGTTAGGTGTAACGTGTGTGTATATGTGTGAGTAGGGGACTGTTCGACGCTAGCCTGGTTTCAGGACGGTTCCTTGACTGCTGGAAGGAGAGGAAGCTCGTACTACTGCCGCAGCCTGGACGGTCTCCGCAGTCAGTCGCGGCCTTCAGGCCCATCGTGCTGCTTGACGAGGCTGACAAGCTATTGGGGAGGGTAGTCGCTGCTCGCATCGTCCAGCATCTCACGCAGGTTGGCTCCGACCTGTCCTACACCCAGTTTGGCTTATCATGGAAACAGCAGCCTACCGTGAAGATGCAACGCCCAAGTACGCGGGGCGTCCCACAAAAGAGCAGCCATAGCCGAAGGTACCCATGGCCCGCATTTTAAGAGGGGATGAGGACGTACGGCGCGTTATTTTAGTGGGTGAGGGCCCCACACTACCCCGTTGTCTCCCCGGATGACAGGATGTACGGTTAGGTAATTTTTTTCAAGCCGAAACAACAAAAAGGTGTAATGTGATTATGTAGCCCGGGTCCAGAATAGGGCTACGGTATCCCCTGCCTGTCATAAGCCCGAACTGTCCAGCATATGACCCCAGGGAAGGACGTAAACACCAGAAAAAAAGGGGTGTAAAATCCCATGCAGAAACCGACGGGGCACGCGCTCATAGGGCACTCCTTTGGAGATCCCGGAGTCCTATCATAGCGCCGAGGACAGCCACCGGAGGGGTTTTAGTGCGGTAAAATCCACATAAACCTGCGTCGCTCCCACGACACCGGGTACCTTCAGAAGGTTTACCCCTCGTAAATCTATTGGATTACATAAATATTAATCGACTTTCATATGATCAACACATTTTAGTAATATATGGCAGCAGTGATTCACCAGTGCATCAATCTTCAACATTGTACAACGATTCCCTATCTCTTTTTCACAGTCCATTTACCGATACAGTCACGGTACTGAAGGTCTCACCTCATCACATTCACGATATGGATCGGATCACAACGAGAGAAGCAGTCTTGCGCGGAGCGACGTCGACGACATTTGTACAATCGGCAAGACAAAGCGACAACACAAAGCGTCGAGTTAAAGTTGACGTAACAGCCATTTTCTGGCGAACAATCGTAACAATGCGTCTATGTGGCTGAAACAGGCACAGTCGAGGGCCGAAAGAGCGCCGAGTCGAGCGCTGTGCGCAGAGTACTGTCGCGCGAACAAGTCATTGTGCGCCGAGCAATTAGAAAGCGCTCGGTTTCAGTGGCGTGTGCGAATTTAATGGTCGATGTTATTGTTTTTTTTAAAGTCGAGGGGATCGGGGAGGGGTCTAGTGAGCCCCCGCAGCGCACCGTTTAAATGAATTCGATTACAATTTGATCGTATGAGTAGTTTTATACTTGTTTATTGAATTGCGCCAAACCGTATTAGTGAGGTTAAGTCGCGAGCGATCGGCACCGGTTAGCGGATGACTGCACGCCCAATATTAATATGTTTAAGCATATTTTCAGCGTGTGATTCCTATCGATTATGTTGAGCGATTTGCGTGAAGATTTATTTACCAACCTTATAATATCGATTCCTTATATATGAGGGATGTGGGGGAAGTCACATTAAATGTTAAAGTAAACTTTTTTTTTTTATTGAAAGCTTTATCATACTATGTCATGTATGCATGTAATCAAGATGTAGCCAACATAGTAGAATTACATGATTATTGTTACATTTAAATAAAGCATTATTAATTATTCCAATATGTTATATTAACAGTTCACAACATTGCTACAATATTCAACACTCATTGTCTTGCAACAGTCCCGACCCTCTATATAATTATCAAATGTTATAAAACCAACTAAAAGATCACTTTACTTTAGAAGTGTGAAACGATCACAATTCATAAACCCTTCTGATTATAAATTACCTTGAACTATCCAACCAGTCCCTAGGGACTTTTGCTACTGTACTTTTAGTCTTTTTCCAAGATGTGATGAACCGTCATAGTTCTCGTAACGATTTAATGTACTTCGATGTATGCTAACTTTGTCTGCAACCTTCGTTTATCTACACAGTTTTGCAATTGTTATAAAATTAAACATAGTTCTCTCATAAGGCGCAATCAAGAAAATAACTAAATATCTTATAATTTAAACAACAAGACGTAATTTTATTAGACATAATAATCATTTTGATCCCTTTTTGAATCTGATATTTATTATAAAGGCAAAAAACATCGAAGGTCAGTGGATTGAAATAAACCTTTTATATCTTCAAGTGTAATTCAAACTCATAAAAGGTAATATAAAAGAAACAGAACCTTCACAGCGTCCAAGTACCCAAAGATTATAATGATTAAGATGAAATCAAAACTACTAACAACTGGTCTCCATATAAAGAACAACAAGCAGACAGTGAATAAGTGAACCAATTCAATACCACAAAGATTCTTTTGAAATTAACAACAAAGAAAGAAAAACACACCTCTCGAATTCTTCCTACACAAGCAAAAAACTACGCCCACGCATACACGCGCAAACCGTAAAATTGAACTACGACATCCGCATGCAATACAAACAAACTATTCATTTAACAAATTACAATAAAAGAATAAAAGAAATACTGGCCATTTTGAATGTCATTACGCGTGCGAGCGAGACAGGGCTACGTTTTTATTCGCCCGTGAAAACCATTGAGTCTGACATCTGCTTGTAAATGATGCTATATGAATTTTGTGGCTCATTGTACCGTTGTTTATTTAATATTATATTTACACAGTGGTTGGTGATTGTGAGCGGGCATTGGGGGTGTTTATAATGCTGGTAATTTTAATATTGTGTTTTATTATTGAAGTTCCATGAACACAATAGACGTTTGGAACTATTGACGAGTAGATTTAATTTTTAAAAAACGATTGCTTGCTGTCTGTCAAATTATCTTGTGATTAATTACTAGACAGTATTTGATATTTTATTGTATACTTCACTTGTTATACTGAAGATGCATCTCGCTATAATAGTTTGGAGCGTAAGGAGTTCCATCTGTCATTGGATCTAAGCGAACCTCCTCTGATCATAGTGCCTTGAACAGCGGATTAAATACCGCGCCAAGACTCCCTTGATGAAGGTTGCTAGGATATATACCGCCCGCTTTAACCCGCTACTCGCATGTCCACTGATTTACCTCACATTGGGATACCGCAAGCCATAAGACTATGAAAATAGGCAAAATAAAGTTGTAGGGTAAATAAAATTGCTATATTTCATTAGATCCGGAAAAGTACCTAAGTCGACACACTTATTAAAGATTAGAGTTAGTCGGGGGGCTATGACATCATTACATTATTTATAATTTTAACAGACATTCCCCACAGGTCACCAGTATTTTTAATATTTAGTGACCGAAAAGATTTAACTCATGACATCCATTAACAAAGCAAGTTTACCGCTCCCGTCACGGTCGGCAACGCATCAGTGACTGCATGGTGGTCCAGTTGTCCGAAGACGACGGTGATCACTTACGGCCGCGTGTCCTTGTTTGTCGGTTATTATCACAAAAAATAAACAGTAATAGTATAAAGTTGGTTACAAATAAAATTATTGAAATAGTCGCTGCAGAAACTACGGTCTACAAAACTCGTACAATTTCAATATTCATAAACAAACTGTTTCGATGTTCGAATCGAATAAGTTATTCGTCTGTATGAACACACATGACTCGATTGCAAATACACTCAATAAATACAGCAAACATTTTAACATTTGGTAGTTTTACCGATAAATATCGTTTGCATTCATCAAGTGCTTCAGATAAATTGAAATCAGTGTTATAAAGATATGCGCACGTTGTGGCGCGATGCACCGTAGAGTAATGTGTTGTACATATTCACTTTTTCCAAATATATATTATTTATCAATCGTAATGTGGCTACTTAGCTGACCGGATGTGAAACCTGTGACCCTACAACCCTACATTCGACCGTTTCAGCGGTGGCAACAAATTTAATACAAGATGTATTGATATTAAAATAAAATAGAAGCACTTCGTTGTCTATTAATACAGAAAACTTAATTTTAAGAAATAAGTATATAATAACGACGTAAACAATAACCTAAAACCGGCCTCTTTAAGACGACCCGAGGTAGAAAACATGTTTTCGTAGTGATACAAGCAGCAGAAGTGAACATTCAACGTTACACAAATAAGTATAAATAAGGGTTTGTATTTTTAGTCCCTCACACATAATTTTTATTAAAAACAGTTTTGTGGTAGTGTCGTTTGGTTAATTATTTTTTATTATAAATGCCAATAGCTTATTTAAATTTCTGCCCATCTAAGAAGTCACAAATTTTCTATTTTTTTTTAACAAACAATTGTTCTTCATAAATGTACGTAAGAAGTAACCGTAGAATATAAATAGTTTTAAATGGCAGACGGCATGATGGACTGAATGATGGACTTAGGTATTTCCATTTCATTTGAGATTACGTTTTGCAATAGGTAACGACACGGCCGGCACACACGCGCGTCGTACTTTGTGCTGCCTTTAAAACAAACCCGTCAACGGTCGCCGTGTACCGCTCAGTCATTCCGACGCCGCGAACGTGTAACGCCATGATTTATTCCGCTGCAAGTGGCGTCTGCTTTTTGTTCCGAGTTAACGCCGCAACGTATTGTCCGCGCTGAGAATGTCCCGTTAAAGGGGTTAAAAATGGTTTTAATTAACCAACAGAGCGAGTTACGAGCTCACCGAGGATGAGATTAGTGACGTCAGCTGTAGTAGCCTAGTGATTAGGTGATCGGTCTCTACCAGACTCTGCGAGCACCTGTAATTTTTAGAATAACGACTATATCACAACTGAATTATCAGTTGCTCGGTGAAGGAGAACATACTGAGGAAACCAATTTACCCGAGAGATCTCCATATCATTGTTGAAAGTATGTGAAGTTACCAACTTACATTAAGCCAGCGTGGCGGTCTTAGCCCACTTCTCATTGTTAGAGGTGATCAGAGCCCCGCAGTGGAACAATCGTGGGATGTGATGACGATGGTATAGGTTTTCGAACTGCATCATTAAATAAAACGATACATTTGTCGAGGTACCGTGGGTGTCGCAAACAAGTAACTATATATCGGCGCCAAGCCAAGCCTTAGCAAGCTTCCACATGACGTGTCAAACACAAGTCAAATGTGTTATTCCATTACTGTTTATCAAATCATTGAATTCTTAAGACTATAGTTATCAATTGATTTAAGTTTATAAAAATGATCGTAACTCATAATTATTATTAGTCTAGATCAAAGTCTAAATTCACTGCATAATTAAAAACGATTGTAAATTGATTTTTGTACCACGTGGTCGTAACCAACATTTCTGTATAAATACGAGTGTTAGACGCACGGCAAGTCACTTGGACACGGATTGTTGTACAGTACGGAGCTCTCAAGTAAATACAAGAATAATTTGGAGAATTGAGGAAATTTTGCTTTCAAAGCACCTATCATGGACCCTACTGAAGTTAGTGACGTCAGGTAGGCTGACGTCACACTTTTGAAATACTATGGGACGGCTCACTCCCCGTTATATACAGTAACTAACAAAACATGCATCCTACGGTATAATTACAAATCAAAATCAAAGTACTAGTTTAAACGTCACAATATAGATGACGCTGCGTTGCTTTCATTTAATACTCCTTTAGTCCGTATTTCAGCAACAACTTGTTTACATGTATTTCTCCCCATACCTACATTATATTTATTTCATAAATTTGAAACAAACAAACTGTTGTAACCAACCTCAAATATTAATTATATGTTAATTAGCTATAAACGTGAAGGCCGCTAAACCATCAACCTGTGGTCACGGCGTACCGTTTCAGTACAGACTGCAAACATCTATCTATATCAGTCCATATATAAGCTAACATTATTACTATTTCTACAAGTACTTATCTAGCAAATTTTGCAGGAATGTGATGACGTAATTAACGCGGCCACAACGGATACTGCTTTTCCATCGGTAAGTATCGATAAGAGCCGACGACAGAATAGATTTGCTAATAAACCATTAATGTAAGTGTGCTTGGTTATGTATAAAATAATTTGGTTAAAATCCATTTTGGGTCATTATACTAATGAGACTACATAAGGACTGCAGGTTCATTTGCGATTGATAACACTGCATATAAATAAATGTCATTCTAGTTGGCAATCTGTATTGCATCAAAAAAAAATTCGCAAAACATTAAATTTACAACCATTCCAAAATGACGGACCTTTTATACCATTCGCGTACAGTCACGAGCAAAACGTTTAAAAATAATTAACTGCTTGAAAAACAAACAAAACGGTAAAAGTATAACTTTGCCCCTCGCGCTGCCCTGGCCGCCCGCCCTGGCCGCCCGCCCTAGCCGGCCACTAATTAGGCGAAGCTCATTCAGTTATAATAAAGTAATTAAGAGTTTTTATATCGCCCCGCTTGTTGCTAGAATCGCTTTTGTTTTTATTTATTACACTTTTCCAGTTCAGGGTAAAGTTAATGTGAAAATTTGTCAGTTTCTATAAATTATCCTTACTTTACCCGCCTCACGTAACAGGGACGTCTTATATTATTTACAAAATACCGCAATATAAGAATCTTCTGGAAGAAATCTGAACCAAAAAATTTAAACACCGACTTTATTTTACACGAAGGCCTGCTGCATTTTCTTCTGTGACATACTTGAATAATTTGGTGTCATCGAAAGACTATGTCAGTAATTTGAGTGCAAACCTACGAGATCAGACATGAACCGTCTTGACGGTACTATTGTATTGTGTGCATTCAAACGTTGAAGTTCAGAAGTGGCATCATCACAGCGGATTACTGATAAACGCATCAATAATCCATATTAATAATATCAAAGGTAAGTGTAAATTCTACGTGTATATGCTGAATGTAATCTTCGGAACCACGGCATCTATTTGAAAAAATCTTTCACCATTGGTCGGGACGGACCGCTAGATATGACCATCAGTACCAACTCGATCTTGCGTCGTCGTGGAAAACGTGGTGCTTATTTTTACAAATAACCGCGCTCAAAACGTGTTTTATAAGTTTCAAGTATACCTCACGCTGCCAAACCTTCTCCGCGTAACACCAGATACAGTAGTTTGGTTTAAACCTCATGAACGTTTGTAAAGCATTCATATTATAAAACAGTGGTGTAGATTAATGGTTTAAAAACCGGTCCCCCGCACCCCTAACTTCAATTCGAATCGTGAATTTTTAAATGATATGCTTATTACAAATTAATTATCGCTCGCTTCGGTGAAGTTAAACATTGTAATAAAACCTGCACACCGGACAGTTCTCCCTAAAATTAAGCCCGGGCCCAGCAGTGGGACAACTGTGCGGTATAATGATGACAGTCTTGGTTATCTGAGGACGGTGTTTTTGTATATTCGTTAAGTATTATAGTCGAACGTAGCGCTTTCTAGCCGATAATTGTGTAACCATGGCGTAATATGAAGTGTTGTGAAACAATAGCGTTGCCGAAACCCACCCGGCGCGCATCGCTTGGTCCCGCGCCAGCGGCGTGTCCGGGTTGCGAAATGGCGAGATCTCACAATGGAGACAATGCATGATGTATCGCCGCCTGCGCCCGACGCGCCGTTAGTATTCATAGTGCACAACACGCAGTGTACGACGCTGTACGCTATTCATTACTGTGTACACCGACAGGACAAGTTACTCGGTATGGAGCCAGCAACAAACGAGCGGCACAAATGTTGTACACGAGCGGTTAACTCACTCGTATAATGTTTAAATCGAACTGCGGGATTATTTACATACTTATTACTACTAGAGCTTGATTGTAAACACTTTGTCATATCATACATGTGCAAAACTTTTTAAATGTGGTGAAAGCCAGTTTGCTCCACTCGGTCCCTTGGATATAACTGTTTTAGTATTTTGTTTTATTTGTTTCAGGAATAAGGACCTATATGTAAGGTATTGTTAGAGCAAGTATAATAAATACACCACTGACCAACACTACACTCTTATTGTATCTATAACAATTATCGGACAGCAATGATGTCCACCCTTTCGGAGCGTTCGCTTTTGAACTATATCGAACGGTGGCGCCATCTATGTCGTTTGAAGAATGGTGGCACGGTAAGTCAATAGCACAACTAGATCAT
>DWPT01000702.1:0-22131 GCA_018251895.1 Agathymus mariae mariae
AAAAATTAAAAAAAAAACACAGTATGCACACACCCTTACAATCGCGAGATAAAGACTTTAGTATCGGTTGTGAAAATAACGCGGAGACGCGACGCGGCACCGGCTCGACGCTCGCCGCAACGAGACGCGGTGCGTGCGATCGATGGCTCCGTAGACGCCGCGACGCCGGTGTCCTCCGACACGCGCCTTGTGGTATGTATGTGGTTTATTCTTATAATTTTCAATATTATAAACAGAGCGCACGTTGCTCCAGCCGTGTGTTCTGCCCGTCACCGTCGGGCGTACTGAGAAACAGCGACTACGTTTAATATGACCCCTATTTCGCCGCCATTTATTGGGTATTTTGTATAATATATACTACTACTATATATATATATATATATATAGTAGTTTATTTTTGTGGCTACATCGTCTTTTTTGTATTAATACCGCACTGTTGTAGCATTTTGTATGTTATGGAGAAATAATTTTTTTTCCTTATTCTTTTCATGTAACAGAAACATTGTTATAATAAACATTAATATAAATGTAGCCCACATTTATAAGCGACGAAAAAAATTATACTTACACTTATAATATCACTTACATGCAAGTCTGTAACGTGCTATATGTTAAGATACTCAAGAATATAAATCGATCTATAAGTAAAGTTGACAGGTGAATCGAAATATCAATTTAAACGTCGAAAATCGGAAGTACCTATTACAATTAAAGTAGTAAATTAAACATACAATACAGAAAAAAATACGAAAAAATAAATGCTCACAAACTCTAACTAAGATACTGTATGTTGGTGGCTAAATCACCAAAACAACATGAGCTTATAAAAGTCAGATATTGCATGTAGGTGACGGGCACCACTTACCATCAGGTCGGTCGTATGTCTGCTTGTCTGTCTCTAGCACAAAAATAAAACGCGAGAGCTCTCAGTTTCCTACCCTCCGCCGACCGCTACCGGCGCCCGCCGTCCTGTCTGCGTCGCAAGCAAACAACAGATAACGCATCGCAGATTCTACCCGCCTCATTGCATTTATACGATTGCCTTTCCAATTAATGGATTTCTAGTTAATGTTTACTTTTGCTTACTCATCGATACTTCTGAAATAGTTACGAATTAACGGACTATGGGAATATTGGGGACTTTACCTCGCTTCGCAGCAAAAACCAGTAGATATATATATTTAGACTGTAAGAACAATAAAATATTATTTTAATTTCTGTTCCTCAAACGGAACATTTAACCTTTAACCTCAGTAGTTAGCGTCAACTAAGCAATGACGGAGTTCTTCAGGCGGCATAAGAACTTCCTACACTTGGGTTGGCCACTTACTATGACCCCAGTCTACATTATAACACCACCATTAGACGACCCCGTAGCCCAGTAGGTAGTGACCCTGCCTGCCGAGCGAGGGGTCCCGGGTTCGATTCCCAGCCGGGGCAGACATTTATGTGACAGATAAATGTTTGTTCTCGGTTCATGCGTGGGGGGGTCATTTGTGTATGTCCATGCCACCCGCAACACAGGATAACCTAGTGCGAGGGTGTGAGTGTGTAAACATTTACTTTATTGTGAAAAGTAAGATAAGTCTATTCAATATGCAGGAGAGAACCGTGCCCTATGATGGACTATTCAAAATTGAAAGAAGCTTCAATTCTACAGCATAGCTAATGTAGGTTCATGCTTCTGTGTTATCAGGAAATTGGAGACAGGATTTAAATTATGGTATAGTATAGTACAGATACTCGTATTTATATTGTACACCACACAGAGGATTACACAATTACTCAAAAATAATGCGTGTATTTAGTGACACCACGGAAAGGTCTTATCACTCAAATAGTGATTTTGACCATCAGGTGGCTCGGCTGCTCGTTTGTCGGCTATTAACATAAAAAAATACTAATTATAAATTAGAATAAATAAATACATGAATTAAATATGGTAATTAATGTTTTTTTATTTATAGTAGCAATCAATAAGCAAAGTCCGAATATACAGTCTCTGCGCCATTAAGATCATAAGTGGTTGCTCTGTAGATCATAATGACATTGTATAATATCTACTTAACATCCGAAATATTATGTCGATATCAGCAAAGTTGTAGTAGGCCCCATGGTTCAAGTGCAGTGCTTCTGTAGGACGCAACAGTTAAACTCTCCAGTATCTGTAACGTTTCGAGTTAGTGTGTTATTTTTATTTATACTCAATTATCTAATAAAAATTAATAAATACGGTACGTTTCGAAAAGCATAAGCTGTAGCACCTAATATGAACCACACCGTTACCAATGTTCTGAATACCAAATCTGACCACTCATTGCAAACATTCACCACTACCAAACTAGAATACTTATGTCCTGACTTTGGTTGGTATTACTTATGCCTCCTCAATCAAGGTTTCCAGATTTATTTGTTTGCTCTTAGATTGAATAGGAGCATTATTTTATCATTATATATAATTAACATTTAAATATACATGCTTTAATTATATAATATATACACTAATTATATATATACTTTAATTATATAATACATGCTTCGTTATATGCAGACAATATGTTTATTTTGCTGAGACATTCCTTGTTCATAGTCATGGCTTCTATCAGCCAACATACAAACATAATATACAACGAAGTTTAATTATGCAATTTGAAATTTATTGGTTTTCCTAAATATTTCCATATCACTGATTCAGCAGTTACGAAATGAGAACTCATGTAGCACTTTCAATACTCCATGGAGGCGTCAGCATTAATTGCTGACAATACTTTCGTGTCACAGTTTACACAGTTAAGATATATTTGTACGCCAATATGTCGACCATATAGCATGAATGTATGGCTGAATTCGTGAAGTTTAATTAATAGCTATAAATTCGAAATAACATATCGTAGTAAATGTGCACGTAACACTGTATTTCTCCCGTTACACTGTAATATGATTTGATAAAGCTGTCGTAACGGTCTGCATTATTGAATTCGGAACTTGTTCGATGTGGCCAATTATTAAAGAGGTTAAGTCAATAATACTTTGATTCAAATAAATAACTGAACTTCTGCTTCAGCTGAACTTCGGATGAGATAAAGTTGAAGAAGAAGACAGACATTAAAGTTTTGCTTGTTTGCAGTGTCATAAACGCATCGATCTTTGATATTACAAGTATTGGTGACACTGATCTGTTTTTTTATTAATAATTCCAAAAATGATTAAAAACGAAGTTCAGATGTTTGGCCATAAGACGCGAATTTCAACTTAAACTTGAAAAACAATAAATCTTTCACTAAGAATACCTATCGATGGCATTGGTATTGGCAGTCCGCAATCGATATGTCCATAATTTACCAAAAGCTGCAATGATCGTTTCCTATGCTATACCGAAGCATTCTGTTGGTCAACACAACTATTTCCATGTTGGTATGTACATTCCACATCGACACCAATACCAGTGAAACCTCGAATATGTACGTACCTGTCTATAAACCACAATAACCCTTACAAACTGAGCGACGCTATACTATATGCAGCGTGGGCTAAATCATTTATTGCTTGACGGCTTACTCCGATCGTAAACGATCGACTGAGTAAGGGCACGGTCGGTAATTGTATGGATGAACGATGATGGTAACCGGTGGCAAAAATTAATACCTCAATATGATTCAATAGAAATGCTTCAAGGTGGCATGTTCTGCTATCAGTCCCCATCGTTATCAGTACATAGCTTAAGTTATGGAGTATCCAGGGCCTAGAAGAGGTATAAGAACTTCCAACGTTCAACAAATCAGGATTTTAATTTCCAAATTGTTGGAGCAGTGATAAAGAGTACTCTTTATCAGATTTATTTAGAGAGTACTCTAGACGTCCTCAATTACGAGACCTGTAATCTGCACTTGGCTGCTAACGCGTTGAAACTTAACGTATTTAAATTAATTGATTGAATACTGATCTGCCAAATATTAAGAATTAAAGAATACGGCTCTAGGGCTAGTCAGCGATAAGCATGATTGTGAGAAGAATTCCCGACTGGGGCACATACCCCGATAACATTCCCTGTATTGCGAGATGTTCAGAATTACACAAATGAAACATCACTACATCCTGAATCTAATGACAAATTTCTGTCACATAAATGTCTATCTTGACTAAAAACTCGCTTGTCAAGAACACGACGTTAAAAATCACGCGAACCACTGTACCTTGCAAGTCTTAAAAAACATATGTTTTTATTTGTATCTTATATGAAATTAAGTCGACATTGTATGTACAACAAGTGCAGTAGGTTTAGGTACTCATCTGATGTGACCTTAAAAAGCCGGTATGCGCGTTGCTTGCTCAGTTTTAGAAAGTGTTTGCCGTCCTTATCATTCACACTGAAGGCATCTTTGCGTCTCTCTCTAATACCATGTAAAGGAGTTAATTCATTCTTAACGTATGTGAACATCTGAGCGCAAACACGTTCCGCGGAAAAATTAAAATTGTTTTCTTTTTTTCTAGTCACATACACAGACCATTTAAGGTGGTCTAAAGTTTAAGTAAAGAAGTACACAGAAGCAATATAGAATAAATGGAGTCGAGAGAACCGAGCGTAAGTAATTTTCTTTCTGTATTTTATGAAAATAAAGATCAATATTTAGATAGCCACAGTACTAACTAAACATTGGTGCATCTTTGATAACTAGGTATACAGATTTGCTCAAATATATCATATAGATATTGTTTATATATGGGGTTTGCTATAAATTACATGTAAATTGTAAGCTTTTGGGGGTGTATACTGAAATATTTGTTTAAAAATACTATATTCATATGTTCATATCCATATATCCATATGTTCTCAAATTTCCATCTTCAAATAATATCTATAAAAAGGTTTTCAAACTGCACTATTTTTGTAAAAGTGTATAATTTTTATAGGTTAACCATAAATTAATTGTATTTATTTTACATAATGCGAATTTATGACCAGTACTTTATTAACGCTCAAGTATCTATTTTTATTTAACAAGCTCTTTTATTCACCTAGTTTTCATATACATCTTATTTTATATTTTCATAATACGTCATATTTTTGCCTCTACTATTTTTTCTGGCTCTTTGACCCAGTTAAGGTAGAGTGATTCACTAATCACGCCGAGCGACAGATTCCAGATTCGATTCTCGAGTCGAGTAGACATTTAATTAGTAAATATTTGTACTCGATCAATTCATTCTAATTATTTAAGTAAGTATATATTCTCCACGACACAAAGAATCTTAAAGCTGGACAGAGATTGTATACGAATTTATTTATTAATTTTTATAGTATCTATTGATATACTTTTTTAATAAATGGGCAATTAAAGTCTGCTAGTTTCGTCACTTGATAATAAATCATAACAGATGCTCACAAACGTCGATACCACTAAAGTTATCATCGACATTTTTACGACCAAGACAGGGAATCAATATTTTAACTGACTCTTCGAAGTGCAACTGAAGCACGTCACAAGCATCTTGAGGTTGATTCCAGAAAGAAACTGGTCAAGCAGATACAGAATGTACCATCATGGACAAGTAACATAGGGATTTAGCTCAGTGGCACTGACCCTAATCACCTCCTACAAGAGGGCCTCAGCGTCTTTAACATTTCCGTGGTTTAGCAAGGTTCACCACGTACACGGTTGGTTTGTTGATCTTAGACTCATCGATGGATGGAACTAACACTAAAAGTATACATAGTATGTCTTATATTTACCTTTTTATATATTTTGCCAACAAACATTTATCGTATAAGAATTTTATCGACCCACCCTAATGTGGTTCCTGTTATCGAAGTACTAATATAGGAAAACTTTTCCGTTTACAGGGCACAAAACAAACCTTGGAGAAACAACAGTCAGATAACGCTTCTGATAAAATTACCAATGATAAATACTGTAGCTCGCTTAAATCTAGCAGAAACGATTCCAACATAAATGTTTTCCTATTAATATGCATTATAGGGGTCACTTTAGCAATTACTTTAGAAATCATGAATGTTCGTAGTAGAAACTTAAAGTCAAAAGCTAAAGACAGCAGACGTTCCTACTGGGTATATTCTGCTTACCAGGACGTCGAAAACGGGGACGGCTTACTAAAACACGTCCACCGAGTTCTACACACGATTGGATACCAAAAAAGTACGAACACATCTCCGTGGAGTCTGCTTTGGTCGCACGATTACCCATTTAGGGCTTTGTACCCCCACATGCACAGGCTGAAACCCCATCAGAAAGTAAACCACTTCCCTGGAACGGGGTTC
Source organism: Agathymus mariae mariae (assembly GCA_018251895.1). Taxonomy (NCBI): domain Eukaryota; kingdom Metazoa; phylum Arthropoda; class Insecta; order Lepidoptera; family Hesperiidae; genus Agathymus; species Agathymus mariae. Next base: position 6,278 of record DWPT01000702.1, read on the forward strand.
ATTACCAACAAAGTAGATCTAGCGACGTCGCAGTCCAAGTTCATACCGAAAGCCTTCAAGTTGCCGAAGAACAAGAAAGAATTCTTGAAGTACGCAGCTGATAATGAAAACGCTTTGTTTCTGGAAAAACACAATCAGCACAGAGGTGTGTACTTAAAAAATGTGAGTGAAATTGATACGTCGAGTGGTGAGAGGTTCGTCCAAGAATATATACAGAAGCCGTTCTTAGTGGACGGACACAAGTTCGACATTGGCGTGTACGTGGCACTCACTTCCGTAAACCCTCTTCGTGCTTATTGGTACAAGGGAGACGTGCTTTTCAGGTGTGTATGCTTTAAAATCGATTCATATTTTTATCGAGTAAGTAGGTCAAGTGTTTAATTGTTTAATTTTGAATGTACTAAAATAGTTCGGTCGACAAGTCTTATAATCGACGTGATCCATCTCTGCCCTCAGAAGTGGAAGTACATAGCTGTGCCTGAGCTCAAATGGATTTGACCATTTTACAGTGTTAATTTATTTTAATTTATACACCTTTAAAAACATGGTATGCGGATTTCTTCGTGAGGCTTTTCTTCGCCGTAGCAATTGATAACTTCTTATACGCGCATAAATTAAAAAATTGAAGGTTCGTGCAGGATTCGAACCAAATTTTCCGTTCGGGACACCAATGGTCATATCACTAGGCTACAACAGCTATAACAAAATCAAATCTGAAGTAACTCAGTTTAACAATAAGAGAATGCAAATTCTAATCAACGTTAAATTATTATGTGTTAGGTTTGTCTCCATCAAGGAGCTATTTTGAGCAACATATTTCTTCCAATCTTTTATCTGTATATATCACATTCATTTCATATTTCACTATTTATTTGTCTTCGGATCATTGGTGTATGTTCGCGTGTCGAATTTCATTATTTGCTGATTCCTTATTTAACGGTATCTTCTAACGTGTGACATTGATAATTATCCTTACTAACAGATATGCTGAGAAAATAAACATTATTACGGTTTTATCGACAATTCATATGATCGCGGATCTTGGACTATTTACTGGCGAACAATGTTTCTAAATTTATTAAATCTGTCTTTGAGACATAAAGCCTATACGATAATTATTTTACCTCAAATATCGGCACATATTCTACCAATACCTTTATATCTAAAGAATTTACTCATAATTTTAAAGCAAATAACTGTGGTATATTGATTAATATATATATATGGTATATAATCCGCCAGTTAGTATAATGTAGTCCTTAAACTCTGGTAAAGTTTGGTTCATTATAATCCACTACATAAATGGGGCAGCTTCTGAAAAGGCCCTGAACCTGACTAACAGGTCTTTCGATTTGGTAAAATATTAATCGTCAGTCTCGATTGTATATCGACAAAAAATCCTTAAACCACCTGTAACTGACGTGATTCAGTTTGGGCACTAAAATCCTCTTCCAAACAAAAAGGCCCCCCTAATGATGAGAAAGATGCGAGTCTTGCAACATACAAGTAATGGATTGAAACCAGTTTGTAAAAATCATTAAATCAATATTAGATGTATACATCGTACATAAAAACCTTATAAAGTTACCGTTTTAGCGTATTTGTCAGCCCTTAAACAGTAGGAGAAAATTGAAAACTTTTAATTTTATGTATTCAATTCGCAGGTATTGCCCAGCAAAATACTACCCTTTTGATCCGAAGAACCTTGATAAATATGTGATAGGCGATGACTACCTTCCGACGTGGGAAGTTCCTTCCCTCGCACATCCGTACACTGCTCTGGGGTTCAGCATGAAGGAAGCTTTCAACACTTACGCGAGATCTAAGGTTAACTTTGTTTTTGTTAAGCCTCTAGACTTACGGCGGTGACTAGAAATAATAAATAATTATGTGACCTGTCTGCTTGTTTTCCGACTGCTAGTATCGTGGAAAAATAACAGTTATGTGCTTCGTGCCACAGAGCTCAATACATATTGCTCCATACATAGCGAAGCGCAAGACGACCAAGATGCGTTCAGCTGAACATGAGGCAACTGTATGTATCATTTGCAAATAACGCCATATTAGCAACAGGGACAGGATAAAGAATAATGTCACTATGACTTCTTCCGGTTGTATTGTATCTTGTACAAGAAAATATCCTTACGATGTCATTGCGAGAAGTTCTGCTGTGGCCAGTGAAACCGTGAATTTCATATTTGCGATTTGGAGGACCGGTTTTTTGTTATCGAAAGAAAATCTTTTTACCCAGGGCAGCCGTCTAGTGAATATGAAGATAACTCCAATATCACAAAAACACAAAGTTATATATTTTATACGGTACACCTATTGTTAAGCTTTTTTGTTTTGGGTCATATAAGCATTTAGCTACCTTAGACAACGGTTGCAAGAAATCTCAATCCATGGCTGCAAGAGTATTCAGGCCAGGATACACTACAGATATCCGGTATTTAAATTATCAACATATATTCAAGGCAAAAAAAAATACAAGTCTAGATCAGATCCCTATTGGGGCAGTCTAGAATACACCCCTCAATCCCGTGCTGGCAGAATAAGGTGTCGTAAAAGTCGGTAGGGCTTTGCATAATGATTATATTATCAGTGTTATAATTAAGTTATTAATATTATTATTGATATGAGTATCTTTCTGTGAAGCCTGCCTGGTTAGCTACCACCCTCCTGCTTAAATCAGCCCCCAAACGGCTCGTCGTGTTCCGGCTGGAAGCTTGAGAGCTAGTACTTTCTTTCTTACTTGCTCATTTCCTGGACAAAAACACATCAGTGATACCTTTGGTCTTGCTGATGTCCATGGACGACGGTGACCACTTACTATCAGGTAACTGGTCTGGGCGTTTGTTTGGCAATAAAAAAAACAAAAATCCAGCCCAAAGGTTGACTGGAAAGAATGCTTTAAGCATTAAGTCCACCTTTTATACCACATGTATTAGAAATAAGTTTCAATAAATAAACAAATAAGAGTTCAGAAAAATAAATCATTTAAAATAAAAAATATTAAAAGTAAAAAAACACAAAGTATTCGCAAGCGTAAAACTGACATACACAATACATAAACAATTTTTATATTTAATTTAATATAACAAAATTAAACTTTATTATATGAATCAACATTCGATGAATTCATTGCCTTTTGTAACAAAGTGGAAACGAAATTTAAAAACGAGATTCCAACTATAAAACTAAACTATTTTTATTAGGAAATATAGATATGATTATTTTAAATTTGACATGCGTGCTCGATATTAGTCAACGAACCCTCGTTTACCCAACCTTTACCCAAAGGTAGACAATAGTTGTCAAAGTGTCCGTCCAATTTTCATGCGTTTATTTTATTGCAGGGCAAAAACACGACAAAAATGTGGGAGGAAGTTCAAGAAGCAATCAGGGAAGTTCTTGTAAAAAAGGAAACTCATGTAATTGAGGCCGTAAGTATTTGCATATAGTGACATTTCTCAGGATACATAAAAACCCACCAGTGTATTACCTAGTTTCATGGGAGAGACGTCGCTGTGTAACATATTATTTGTATTTTGCTACAGCTTAAAAGCTACCCATCATCAAACAACTTTTTTGAAATGATGCGTTTCGATCTAGTGGTGGATGAAGAGTTGAAGGTGTACTTATTGGAAGCCAATATGTCTCCAAACCTGAGCTCTGCCCACTTCGCCCCAAACCAGCTGCTTTACGAGCAAATACTATATAACCTGTTCTCTCTGACTGGTGTTACAAGCCACATACAAGATGGAACTTCAAGGTAAATAAAATTATTCTAAATCTGTTTTTTGTGGACAAAATGTATAATTTTAATTATAGATGCGGTATCTATAATTTCAGCTTTCCCGCGCGGCACTCAAAGCCATTGATTTATGTTAACCATGTCGTCTGAACGCGCGGGATTCCCCGCGAAACCATACTACCCCGCGCGATCGCCATGTTGACTTTGATTATTCGGGATTAATGTAATTAAATTTATAAATGACATTAAAATTTCATTTTTAATGTCTACTTACGAGCTTACAAGTCTATGTTATTATTCATGTATTATTCGTTAGTTTAGCGGCAATTTTGTTATTTTTGCAAAATATCTGAATTTTTTTTATAGACAGAGCCTTCTAAAGCATTTTTTTAAATATTTTACTGTCAATATTATCGGAATGAAATATTATAAAAGTAAAAGCTCCACACGTGGGTAGACCGATATCCGAAATCGTATATGAGAGTTTATAAATTTTGATATTCTTAACATTGCAGTGTTTCCCTACAACTACTTATTTTCGAATTTCTAAGTGTCTTTAGATTATCCGTTACATATATAACAATTTTTTGTTCAAAATAAATAATCTACAATAACATCCATACGCGCATGGTAGACTCATAAAAAAAAATTATGACCACAATGTACTTATTTCAGCAAAAGCAGGAAGTAAGACAAAACCATCGTTATGTAGAAACTCTATAAAAGGACGAATTATTAAAAAAACAACCTTGAAAATTAATCTACCTAATATTTGCGAATAAGATTACAAGCGATAAACATTATATATTTGAACAGAAGCGATAGATTATTAAATGGAGCAGGACATAAATCTCGAGGTTAACCACTACTGGATCGTTCTGAAAACACGGATACCCAGTAGCTATGTAATTATATACCTAGATTAATATAATTTGATGCCAAGGTATACTTAGATAATTTTTTTACTAGCGAAAACGTTAGCTAATATTCATGTAGATATAGTTTGAATCTCAGTTTTCCGCAGAAAATCCGCGTGTCGGCACACTCTAATTTTAAATGTTTGTAAATATTCAATAGTCGCTTCGATGAAGACAATGCAAGGAAACCTGAAATTTTGAGAATCATATACAATGTTCTTAAAAATGTGAGTGTGCATAACGAGGTAATTTTGTCTTACAGTGAGACTCCCCATAACATGGTGTCATCACAAAAGAACATCGCAGTTTGGAGCGACGAATGTAAAACTACCTGCAAAGACAATTGCGACGCGTCACCCGTGTGCGCCCTTTGCAAGCCATGTCTTGACGCAGAGTTGAAAAAGAACTTCCTGAATGCCCATACAGAGTTCTTGCATAAAGGAGATTTTAGAAGACTGTTCCCTCCAGCTATGGTTAGTAAAGACCTGAGTTGTGAGTATACACAATACTGAGAGTAAAGGTTGAAAACTGTAATATCAGTTATAAGTAGATAGTAGGTAAGTCAAAAATTATAGACGCTGCTACAAAGACTTTCCGAAGGTTTCAAAACTCACCAGACTTTCTGATATCGTAGAAACTGTTGCGAATTTTTGCAATCAATCAAACAACCATGCAACTAACAGATTGCTATGAAGATTTCAGTATATGTGCATACTCCACTCCTCACTTTACGCCTAAACAATTCCTACTGTAAAGCCCGTGCTGTATAATTATGATGGACTAATAAGAAAATAAACTGAAGAAACTAAATATACAAAGTATAAACAAAGTACTGACTGAGAATATACAGTGCACTGAAATGAGATCAAAAATTTATAAACAAAATCATAAGCTTTTGCTTACATAAAGTATCTTCCTGAGGTCCATACTGGGAAAACAAATTAAACAGAGAACATCCAGCACCGGCTAATCTAAGGGACTTCGAAACTGCATTGGTTGGAAAATGGAAACTAAAGCCACAAATTTTGTTTTACTGCTTCTAAATAGTTTTTTTTTCGTTTAGTCTTAACTGTTCTATGTTCAACAATGTTAATTTACTTAATTGAGATCAATTAAGTAAATTAATTAATAATTAATTATTCAACAAATTTTAAAAGCTTGTTGTACAAATTATAAATAAATTTGCCCAATAGTATTAATTTGCCCCTTTTTGGCTTTCCTCTAAATATTTCCATATGTGTAATTCAACCAAATGAAGTCAGGGCAAGCCTCATATGTAATAAATGTTTATTAAAGAAAGATTATTTTTGTTTTTTTCAGAGACCATATGAAATGAAGGCAGATTACATAATGCAGTTAAACCCAAGGAATAAACTACAGTACCTGTGGTATCAAGGAAAGTGCAATTTAGACTACACCTGGTGTACTTAAATAAAATATATTTGTTAATAATATGTATTTATTAAAAATTATTTCAATAAAATAAACTATATACAATCTTTACTTTACCATATCACTGCACCATTGATTGTAATAACCCTAAAATGTAACTACCCAAGTCCTCATCTTGATTTGTCCATGACACATAAATATTCTTTGTGCTGTCATCGTCACCTTCCACTTTAATCAAAACTGACTCCACTGAGATATTCCCATCTGATATTGTAATAGACCAGCCCTGTAGTTTCTCTGCTAACAAAGCTTTAAGTTTCTCTGCAGTTTTTACAGCAGGTCCTGTATCTTCGAAACGGACAGTACTTGTAAAACGAATAATATGTCTATTTATACCAATTTCATCACAAACTTCATCAATATCCAGGAATGATAGTCGATTATCTTTTACACAGAGTATCCCATGCACAACTCTTCTCCTCTTTGGATCCGGGGCTTGAGCATTGTATCTCACTGCCTCAGCTTTCAACAGTCTCAAAGAAACATCAATAGGAATTTTTGTTGGTGTAGTAATTGTACAAGTCTCACCATTTGCAGGCATGTAGCAACTAATTTTAAACTCTTTCTCAATCTTATCCTTTAAAAATTCCATTTTTTGTGCCTCACCATGCACTAACAACACATTTTTAGGCTCACAGTACTGGATCAATTGCATAATACCTTTGGCATCAGCGTGAGCTGAGAATGACATGTATTCTACAGCCATTTTGACTTCAACCACTTGACGGTTTTCAAATTCAATCTTTTTTGCTCCATTTAAGATTTTGTGGCCAACTGTCCCCTGTACACAGAATCCTGGCATGATAACCATGTTCTGTTCAAATGGAGCCCATTTCTTAAAAATATTTAATGACAAACCAGCATGCAACATCCCAGGTGTTGCAAAAACTACCATAGCACCAGGATTATCAATATAAGCCTTATCAAATGGCTTAATGTGTTTAAAATCAAACATATTTCTCTGCACAAAGGTTTTACGGATCTTCTGATTGGTCCAAGTAATGAACATTTTGTAGTAATTGTTAGCTTTCTCGGTTAATCCCAATGCAAAGTAAACTGGATACTTTAAATTCATTCTCTCCCAATATGTTTCCAACAATATACAAAGTTCTTGAGCTCGTCCCAATGCAAAAACAGGTATAAGAACTTTACCTCCCTTCTCAACACACTCATGTACTTTCTTTAGGAAGTCTCGTTCTCGACACCTCTTTGAATCCCTAATAGTTGTAGCATATGTAGACTCAGTGATGAGAAGATCTGGTCTGCATTTATCAATCCAGGCAGCACCTAAATGTCTATCAGGAGTCATATTGTAGTCCCCTGTGTACACAACAGATTGAGAGCCTACTTTAATCCAAAACATGGCTGCTCCTAGCACATGGCCCGCATAGTATGCTTTTATCTCTAATTCATTATCTACCATTACAGACTGATGCAAAGTTACAGCAGTGACCTTCTTAATACAGTCCTTAATCATCTGTGATGTAAAGAAATTGGACTCTCCTTTCCTCTCTACAGCTACTTTCCTCATATCTTCAAGCAAAATTGGTGCTATGGCCTTCGTCGGATGTGTCATATAAATAGGGCCCGTGTAACCAACCATCTCCGACATGTAGGGTAAAGCGCCGCAATGGTCAAGATGAAAATGTGAAATGATAACGCAATCAATCTGACTCGTTATAGGTCCTTCGGGAACTATGTAGGAAAAATCTGGAAAACGTCTTTCGTCATTGTACCCCATGTGCATCCCACAGTCAAGCATTATATTTTTACCGCCCATTGAAAGGAGAATACAACTTCGGCCGACGTCTTGACCAGCACCTAACGGAGTTATCTTAATTTCGGGCATGGTAATTACACTTGTACCTTACGAGTGTTTATAAATTTTTGAGTATGGCGCAATACTATGATAAAGGTACTCGAAACTCAAACTTTAAGCTGGCACTTCAAAGTTCGACACTATTTTTGCGTACATATTATTTTACAAAATAAAAGTAATTTTTAATAATCAGTAGCCACTGTATTAAAGCAACTTTAAATATTAACATGTTATCCTCAAATTTAGTTCATCTTGTACCCTTCACATACCTCAATACGGTATTAAGTTGTAAATGTTGACAATCTACGGTACATATAGATTGTCACTAAATGACCACAGATTATTGTAATTGTAGCTAGGTAAAAATAACAAATCTCAATGCCATTTTTTACCAATCAATGACATGTTTACCAATGACATTTTATGATAGAATGTACACACTAATCTGTGAACATTCTACTGGTACGGCTGAGGAGTTATATTTCGTCATTTACTAATATTATACATACCGCTAAGGATTCAAATAGTCAAATGAAAAAAAAAATATTTTGAATTTCAAAGTCACTGTATGACATCCAATGTTATATCTACGAACCAATCTTTGGTAGATGTACTTATTTTTCGTCTAGTCTACCTTCTACCACCAAAATCCTTTAATTAACCAATTTCTTTAAAATTTTGGCCATATTAGGGTGGCCTAGTATATTCCTCCCAATCTCAGGCTAGCAGAACAGGGTATCGTAAGAGGCGGCAGAAGCTGGCCAGCTTGGTGGTCGGGCTTCGCATATTATATTATTATCAGTATTATTATTAACTCATTAATATTATTATTGGTATTATTATCTTTCCGTAAAGCCTGTTAGCTACCAACCCCCTTCTTGAGTTAGCCGCCAAACGACGCGTCGAGTTCCACCTGGGGGTTTAAGAGGCAGTACATTCTTCTTATTTCCTCGCCGATAACGCATCAGTGATACCTTTGGTCTTGCTGATGTCCATGAGCGACGGTGACTACTTACCATCAGGTGGGTCGTCTGCTCGTTTGTCGGCTATTAATATAAAAAATACACTTAATATCGTAATGAACTATGTCCATTATCGTAACTTATGGTGTTATATCAATTCACAGAATTGTTTTATTTTATGTTAGTTTCTTCACAGAAAAATCACAGTACCTATTTTTATTTGTCCATAAATAATGTTATTAAGAGATATTAACTATCATTATGCCAACCTATAACTATTTCATTGTTGACGTTTTTGAGAGGAAATTCCTCAGAATTAAGTAAAAATTCACGGATCTCCGTAAGAACTTAATCCAAGTTATCTAAATGAAGACAGAATTATTTTATATTGAAGAAATATACGATTTAATATAAAAGAGAAATTAATCTATAGTCAAATATTACAATATATACAATATAGTTTTGTATTGTACTTTACACTATAAAATACTTTATGCTCCCTTTTGAATTTACCGCTTATATAATGTTAAGATTAAGGTTAATGTGTTTTGTTAAGGGTAACGCTCTGTATTAATTGCTGAAAAAAGTAATCGTAAAGTACCTAATTCACTTTGAAAACACATCATTGATAATTAATAACATATACCTATTTGAATATTATTAACTTACAAGCAAAGAGTATATAAAATTGAACTACAGTTTTTATTTCTTTGTTAGGGAGGTAGGAAGGTAGGTAAAACTTTACCGATTTTTATTAAGCAATATACAATTTTTTGGCACTTAAATTAATTTTACTTCACCATATTGCCTACATTACACTGATAACATAACTGATAACACTGATTTTTATCAGTCTTAGTCCGTCTTAGTAGTATTATATACTCTGTAAAACATGTGATAGCGATGTTACGTTAAAAATAAAGTTGGTAATAATAATTTTGATAATGAGATTCAGCAAAAGCCGAATAAATTTTGTATTAATGTTGAACATTAACATTTTCCTAACAAAATAATATGACAAGGTTGTCGTTTGTATGTATAAATAAAGAATTAACATAACTGATCAATTTTATATAAAAAATAGTTTTACAGTTAGAGTATGTGCGATTGGTGCTGCGATAAGCTTATCACCAACATTTTGCCGGTACTCTGAGCGGGGACGTGTTTTGTCCTACGCCCGTGCTTCAAGAATTAAAAACATTTTGCAAAAATGTCCGGCGATTCTACTAACAAAGTAGCTCTTATTACAGGAATAACAGGGCAGGTAAATATTTAATATTTAAGCATTTGAAATTAAGACTTCTTCATATTAATGGTATCTTATGTTCTGCGCCGTAAATTTACTTTAAAAATTACTTCCCGAAACATACCGACTAAAATCTAATCAATATTGTTTCGTAATTCAAAATCATATTAAACTACAATTGATAAGCTTATCACTGATATACAACAGTCAGTTCAGTACAGTCGTATTTTGTACTACATCTAAGGCTAGAGTAAAAACACAAAATGTTAAAAAGAAATACGAACAGTAAAGTAGTCCTAATAACAGGGGTGACGGGACAGGTAAATATTATTAATTTCATATAATATATAATAACTTATTAAGATAATTTTGACAGCTTTTCATTGAAAATGTTTGCATTTTGTTTTATACTTAAAACAAGTTAATGCTTGATAACATGCCACCCGATGGTAAATGATGATGCAGTCCTAGATGTGGTGTGCATTAACTTATAAAAGCTTATTAATTTCTTGACTACTTCAGAGCTGGCAAACAAGCTGATCAAAAAGCCTTATATTGATTGGTCGTCATTGCCTTGGATATCACCAATATCAATTGTTTTTCAAACCATCTCTTAAAATCCTGTAAGAAACTTAAATGTTCATAACAGGTCAAAAGAATCAGGAATGAATTGTTATTAATATAAATTAATATAAATCAGGAATTTAAAAAAAATGTTATTTAAATGAACATGAAAGAGATGTTATAAATGGCAATAATAATATATCATCATCATTTCAGTGATGTAGTTTGCTGAATTTAACACAAGTTTTATTACTCTTGAACTATTAATTCTACTGTGTTAATGTGATTGTTGATAGAATTGATGTAGAAATCAATTTCCATAATAGATAACACCTTCTCAATATGACAGTTTGGTTTGGTAGAGTTTATCATTATGTAATTTCATCTAAAAAGTATATACATATATTTTAACATAATATATTATTAGTTGATCAGGTTAACATGTAACTTTAGATAACTTTTATTTATAACTTTTATAGGATGGTTCATATCTAGCAGAGTTTTTAATAGAAAAAGGTTATGAAGTACATGGAGTATTACGCAGATCGTCTTCCTTCAACACAGGGCGGATCCAGCACCTGTACGGCCAGCGAGCTTGCCACACTGGAGGGAAAATGCATTTACATTATGGAGATCTCACTGACACCACTTGCCTTATCAGTATTATTACCAAGGTATGCCAAATCCTAAGTTGTAAATAATTTTTGTTATACATAAACGAAGATGCAACATGCAAGTATTATGTGCCTTTACTTTGCCTAAAGAGGAACAGCTTGGAACATTTGGTGTTCCATTTGCAGGACTCCAGTATCAATCTGTGATAATTTGCAAGTAAAACGAATGAAGTTTGTTTATGGCTATAATGTATATTTCTGATCCACAAAATTCAACATTAAATTAAATTAACATTAGAATATTACATAAAAATAATTTCTTGCAGTTTTCTAAATCTTATGATGGTCAAAATACAAACATGAGCAAGGGATAATCAACACCAGACCACATATTATTTGTTTAACCTTTAATGTGTGACCTAAAAACTAGGTATACAGAAAATATATATCCTAGGCCGTTAACTGTTTAACAACAACAAATAATCTTCATCTTTTCTACTTATAAAATGTGAACACTGATAAATATCCTGTAACTTCATTGTGCAAAATTTCATTTAGCAGTATTTTTCTGTTCATCTTTTCTTACATAAACATGAAACATGAATAAAACAATGCGTCCATTGTATCGTTTTAACAACGAGAGCTCATTGTCACATCAATGCCACAGGTGTTGTATATATATTATACATTTCCTTTTATGCATGGCATGAAACACATAATCTCCCTTTCCAGTATTGACTTAACATTATCTTGTTATTAGAAAATGTAAGAATAGTGATATTTTAAGTGAAGGTGATTCAAATTGTTATAAAGAATATTACGTACATAATTACATATATTGTAACGAATATATATATATATATATACTAGCGGCCCCACCTACTTCGTTCGGGTTGAACAATTAATTATATATCCACGATTATTCAAAATTTTATATTTTTCGCCTTGATTAGACATTATTAGGTTTACCGATATTTTATGTAGCCTATCATTTACGCAATCAAATGGTCTTTCTACATACAAATTTTCATTACGATCGGTCAAACCGTTATTGACTTATAGCGGGACATACAGACAAACTAGAATTCTCAAAATGGTCATATTGACGTCAGAACGAATATTCATTATGAAATTTGTGAAAAAATGGAATGGAATGTACATAATGTATAATAAAATTCGAACCAATCGCATTCTGTACATTAAGGATTTAAGAAGAAAACTATTATTACACGCCTTTATTAACGCAATAGAACCGTGAACAATAGTTGTTAGAATTTTTGTCTGTGTGTCTATGCGTTTGTTCGCGGTAATCTCATAATCGGCTAAACCGATTTTTTTACGGTTTCCACCATTATGTTGCAGAAAGCATCACTTCATATTTGAAGTTCGAAAAAATAAGAAAATTATAAATTAGTGTATTTGTAATTCATGAAACGAGAAATGCCCAGTTACAAGACAATGCAGGTGCTATTTTATAAATATAGCGTAAGGCGTAAGGCGCAGTTATTCTGAAGGGAAGCCAGAACGGTTTGCTGCCACTTAATTAACGATAACGTAAACATTGATATTATTGTTATACAAAATGTATACCAATATTATGTACGGTGTTCTATCACAATTCCAATTTGAAATAACTGTAAATGTAAAACAGGATTGAGATATTTTTTTTTTGTCACATTTTTAATAATAACATCTAGCTAACGAGCTGGCGGCCATCTTGATTGAAGGAACATAATCGATGGTGATTTAAACTGGACGGTTCAAACTTTCGTGCTCTTACAAGAAGCCGGAAAAAGATGGTTTTCGTTTCGTAGCATAGACTTGGTTTTTGTTTGGGATTCCTGTCTGTGGTATTGAATAGTACTAGATTATTTGGGGTTTGTGAGAATAATATAAAGAAGGCACTTCACTAAGGTGGTCGGGACTTTTCAATAACTCAACATCTATTTAATTTTAGACGCGACCGAAAGAAATATATAACCTAGGAGCCCAATCACACGTGAAGGTGTCATTCGAACTGAGCGAGTATACGGCGCAAGTGGACGCCCTGGGCACGTTGCGGTTGCTAGAAGCGGTCCGGACCGCAGGGCTCGAGAAGGAGACCAAGATATACCAGGCGTCCACGTCGGAGCTGTATGGAAAGGTTGTGGAGGTGCCGCAGACTGAGAAGACGCCGTTCTACCCACGTTCACCGTATGGTAAGGAAAATGATTAGTTGTAAATATTTATTTATCGGACTCACACATTTATATCTCTAGGATTTCCTCGAACATGTGATTTGCAAGGACTCTTTCTAGAGAACACTGTTCCATTATTGTACAAACAATATGCAGGTATAGCTATAAAAAGTAGTCCATAGCTTGTTCTTAGCGTAATGCTGAGAGCTAGCTCATCTGCGTGTACCAAAGAGACCTACATAGCCATAGATCTTGCCTGCAGTAGTAGTGTGACGGGGATCAAAAAGTATATACCGGACATGGTGATGACACCAGTTTTATTGTATCCCAGTAAGAAACATGCATTATTCGGTGAAATACATAAAATAATGTCTCAATGCTCCTTTAAAGGAAAAAATGATTTAATTAAATAGGCGATTACAAATTTTGTCTAAAATCATTGCAAGTAGATACTACATGTTTGATACTTGAGAATTGATTACATTATCAGTTTTGTCCGGAAACAAGAACATTTAGGAAGATAAAAAGCATTTAAGTAATATTACTACATTATTTATTAATTAGCTTAATTGATTCTTGTTGTAATGGTAGTGAGGGTAATAAATACGACGAATAATAATTCAGGTGGTGTTACAATGACAACGTCACACGTTAGCGTAAATCAATGCGTCATAGTCGAGTCGAGAACGAGGCGGAAACGAGAAATGGATAAATCCATTGTGATTATCGAATGGCCAGTTATCGAACACGGCCAAATGAGATGATTAGTTAACGAAGTAGGGCTTAGACAACGCCGAAGCCATCTTTGTTCCTAGGCAAGTTAGCAAAGAACGGATTAGCGATCGAGAAAGGCCGAAAACGTACAATGTTGACATCAAACTTTTTTTTAGTTTTCTGAAGCTCGTCAACTTAGTAATTTGCCCACGTTGGGATTTACCGGTTCTAGCTCTTCAGTTATCTTCACTACTTGCAATTGATAATTGTACGTCGGTCGGTCCCTTTGATACGAAGCTACCTCCAATACTTTTATATTGCAACAAAGATCGAAGCGAAGCGAGGGTAGGTTGTTAGTCATTAATAAAGTAGCAGCACTCTGCTTACTAATCAACTTGTCTGTCCTGTTATACAGATACAAATTTAATACTTTCATATGTAGAATATGTAGATTGATATGAATAATATTTGAACACAAATAAATAAATCGCAGATTTCGATCATATGCGTCATCATAATCTCAGCTAAAAAGTGTATGAGATATATTCATACATTTGTAATTTCTATGTTCATTTAGTATACTGGTATAATAAAATGCATTTTTTAATAACTTACATTCAAAATATTTGTTGTATTATGTTGCACTTACAAAGCCGAATGATAAATCATCGTAATCATTATGATTTGATGATGCTGTGACGAATACGTATTGGGCTTATTATGATTACAAGATAATCTTCGGCCGTGAATTACTTACTCCACTACTTAGCTCTAGACGCTCTCCAATTATTGCATGTTCCCTATGTACCTACCAGTTGTGCTATGAAATAAACCTAACTTTTTAAGTGACGCGATTTGAAATTTAATAAGCTAGGTATTGTCGATCGCTTTGTGCTTGATCGGCGTCTGGTGTGCGCAAATACATGCGTACATGGTAGTAAAAGACGATATAACATTGTATAGCTATATCACTTGCTCTTAATCGTTCTGATATCGTGGTGATATTGGTTGTAACAATCGTCCAGTGTTTTTGGATTTCCTCCGTGCACCTAACCTTCTCGGCTTCCATTCAGCTTGCGCCAAACTGTACGGCTATTGGATAGTGGTGAACTACCGCGAAGCATATGGCATGTTCGCGTGCAACGGGCTTCTGTTCAACCACGAAAGCCCGCGGCGGGGGGAGAACTTCGTCACGAGGAAGATCACGCGCGGCGTCGCGAAGATACAGCTCGGGTTGCTGCAGTGTCTCGAGCTGGGTAACCTCGACAGCAAACGGGACTGGGGACACGCCAAGGATTATGTCGAGGTGTGTTTAAAATAATACAATCATTTATTTATTTATTATTTATTTAATAATTTATGTACACTGAATTTTGAAACAGAAGAAGAAATTTTGTACTAAGGCACTGCTTATTTCTATAAGAAATATTTTTAGCAGACCTAGGAATTGGCAGTTGATGGGAGTGAACCAAATTTACATGCACAATGCATATTACATAATATTTGTGTCTGTATATATAATGTTATAATAATAAATAAATATAATATTTTGCATGCTTAGAACCGTGCACGTCAGTGGACGAGTTTAACACCAGGATGGTAACAACAGTCCACGAGGTAGGGTCGAAGTATTTC